>JAGFMK010000038.1:0-129678 GCA_021030975.1 Lichenothelia convexa
GGGAGGAAGGGGAGGGGGCAAAGGAGCCGGATATGAAGACGTTGGGGTACTGGGTTGCGAGGTTTGAGCCGGTGGTGGAGGAGACGAGGAGGGGTGGTGGAGGGAAGGAAAAGGAGGTGGTGATTGTGTTGGCGAATAGATGTGGAAGGGAGCCCGGGGCGTGCTATGCGGGGACGAGTACGGTGTTGAGGGTGAGGGGTGGGCTGGTGCAGATGTGGGATGTGCTGGGGAGGGGCGAGGAGAGGTGTTTGGTTGTGGATACAGACATGGTAAGTCCTTTGGAAGGGTGATGTTGGCTTGGCTTTCATCTAACGCAAAGCAGCCGCCAAAGTTTACGTTGCGTCGGCATGGCATGGATGAGGATGAGATGGAGTATGATTCGAGGTTGAATCAGTTATTAGAGTCGTTGCGTTAGACTGGTTGACCGCGCTTCAGCTAAATGTGACGATTCAGCACTTTTAGCACACAGGACAATATAAGAATTCTGTATTTTGGGCACAACAGAGAACAAAAGCTTTCCATGTTTTACTTATGGAGTCACAGGTTGGCATGGCAGCCTTTATGACGCCCAGGAAAACATCCGCTAACTGAAACTTCAATCGAATTCTGCGTGCTGTGCAAGAGGATTGTTGACCGTGTTTGAGTCTGGTACGAATCTAGTAAACAGCGTGACTCCTCAACCTCGTGTCCGTATAGTGCAGCATAACCCCACTAACAGCCCCCACACGCCCGACAACTTCATATCATTGCCATATCATCCTGCAGAGGGTATGAGATTCGGAACAGAGATTCGGAACAGAGATGAGGATTCGCGGAGATAGGGCGAGTCGTCTAGATTCCGATGCGAGTCTTCCGCCAATGCCTCCGCTTCGCGTTGTATCTGCCCTTCCCATCAGCTTCCACTCATAACCAATCCATCTCTTCAAATCACATACCTGATTGTGTTACCGGTCCGTAGTCGGATCCATTGAGGAATGGGACGGTTCTGCTTCTGTGCTTTGGCGAGCTTTTGCTTCGTGCGGAAGGATTTTTGGCTCTGTTGAAATTAGGTACGTTAGCGATCATTCGCCGGGTCTTCGCTCGAGGTCTCGAGCGGCAGAGCGTGTAGACGACTGGAACTATGCAGACATACCGGCATCTTGACTCTTTGCAGCCGCCGAAGTTGCTTGAGTTGAGGTGTGTGATGTCGACGTCGTTGGCAGGAGGTTTCAATTTTCGATGTCGCTTAGCTTGCGTGGGACGGAGGTCGCTTGTCGCTTATCGCTTACATAATGCATGGCAACCGCAAACCGGTTCTCACTACAAGGGTACCGAGGCTTCGCTTGCTGTCAAAACTTAGAAGCGAGTTGATATGATCAGCACAGGCAGCAGCCGGAGAGCATAACACCGCTTCATGCTTGAAACTGCTCTCATATGGCATCGCACCCCGTATCAGCAGTCAGCAGTCAGGCAGTCATGAAGTCTTGGGGTAGTATGGGCTACCGTGGCCGGGAGCCGAGCTGGCTTCTCGATTCACTGCTGCCTACAACAAATGAGTCAATGACCATTAATCCCGACCCGTCAATTGGCGCCTGCGAACCCAGCAATGGCTATGCGTGCTGAAAGAATAACTTGCTGCCTACGGCGAACACCGATGCTGACCTCCCTTTGTCCATTCATATCTCCCGAGCAGGAGGGCCTCCACGGTGAGGACAACGGAGAGTTACAGTAATCTTCGGGATTGGGAGAAATGGCTATCCGCGTCGAGTATTGCAGGGCATGCAGCATGCCATTCTCCTGCGAGCTGACTTGCTATTCCCTTTCTATGTGAGTTAAATCTGTGAGCAGCGCAGTACTTGCGCAATTCATCGACACAAAGACTCATCCTACTGGCGGATTTACGCGGTGACTGGATGTCGTAAGACAACTACAATACCTTACCCGTACCCAAGTAGCTGTTGCTCGCTTCGCTTCATGGAGTCACCATTGTGCCAAGTCTTTAAGCGAACATGAGTCTAGGTGGCCGATACGGGCAAGCCACCATACATTGTCCGTCCTCCGCCCCGGAAAGGCAACGTTCCGTGACGTCCACCGCGATGACCACCTCCTATGTAAATAGCGACGTACCCCTGCCCTGGCGGCGAAGGGGTGGATCTGTCTTGTATATATTATTCTTCGTATATTTTTACTGTGCTGCCTGCCTCTGGAAGATATTAATCGCTTTTCTAGCGCCCTAAGAGGGCGCTTCCCACCTCACCACATCTCCTTTGCCTCAGTTTACCGTTGGATCATAGAGATATTGTACATATCGCGTTCCTTGTTCATCGACTACCCGCCTCGAGCAATAACCTTCAACTCCTCGCTCCACTCGCCCTCAGAGAGCCTCAAATCACCTTCATAACCCTTCCCGTCTGCCATCATGGGATTACGCCACCACCAACGGCGCAGTTCCTCCAGCAGCTCCAGCAATGAGCCGCCCCCGGAGAAAGGTGCCCAAGCAATGGATGAGAAAGAGACGCATGATGCAAGTCTAACAAGAAAACAAGACCTCTCAGATCTAGAAAAGGTGGATACACATCCCGTAAAAGTAGAAGCCAAGGGTGACCCCCTCGAACACCTACCAGAACACGAAAAAGCAATTATAAAACGGCAACTCGACATTCCGCCTGTCAAAGTCACCTACTTCACCCTCTTCCGCTATGCCACCAGAAATGACTACATCATAATGACCATCAGTGCTATATGCGCCATTGGCGGTGGTGCGGCCATGCCACTGATGACTGTTATCTTCGGCTCGCTAACCGGATCAATTTCAAGCTTCTCTAGCGGAAGCCAAGGCACTAATTCTTTCACCAGCGAGCTGAACACACTCGTGTTGTACTTCGTATACTTGGCCATAGGGGAATTCATTACAATATACATCGCTACGGCTGGTTTCCTATACACTGGTGAACACATCTCGCAGAAGGTTAGAGAGCAATATCTAGCTGCTATCTTGAGGCAGAATATAGCTTTCTTCGACATGCTCGGTGCTGGAGAGATCACCACAAGGATAACGGCAGACACAAACCTTGTTCAAGATGGCATATCTGGAAAAATCGGGCTCACATTGGAAGCCATTGCGGGATTCATCTCGGCCTTCGTTATTGGCTTCATCAAGAATTGGAAGCTCACCTTGATATTAACTTCAGTAGTCGTCTCCATCACCTTGATTTTCGGAGCTGGCTCACAATTCATGATCAAGTATAATAAGCATACCCTGGAAGCCTATGCTGTGGGTGGCACGGTGGCCGAAGAGGTACTGAGTTCCATTCGGAATGCCACTGCCTTTTCGACGCAGGATAAACTTGCTCGGCAGTACGACGTTCACCTGAAAGAAGCAGAAAAATGGGGTTTCAAAACCAAAACTGTCCTTGGTCTCATGATTGGTGGTTTGTTCTTAATAATCTGGCTGGACTACGCCCTTTCATTCTGGCAGGGTTCTCGATTCATCGTCTCTGGTGACGCGAATGTTGCTCAGGTCCTGACCATCATGATGGCGATTATGATCGGGGCCTTCCAACTTGGCAATGTCGGTCCCAACATACAAGCATTCAACACTTCTGTCGCTGCTGCCGTAAAAATCTTTGGGACTATTGATCGAGTATCTCCCCTGGACCCGAAGACGGAAGCTGGAAGAAAACTCGACTCAGTCCAGGGTACGGTTGAGCTCGTCAACATTAAACATATTTATCCGTCTCGACCGGAGGTCTGTGTAATGGAGGATGTGAACCTTGTAGTTCCTGCTGGCAAGACAACAGCGTTAGTTGGAGCGTCTGGCTCGGGTAAAAGCACAATAGTCGGCCTCGTCGAAAGGTTCTACGATCCAGTGGGCGGCGAGGTGTTACTCGATGGGGTCAGTATCCAGGAACTCAACCTTCGTTGGCTACGTCAGCAAATCTCGTTGGTGAGCCAGGAACCAACCTTGTTCGGCACGACAATCTTCGGTAATATCAGGCATGGACTAATCGGCACACGGTACGAATCATTAGACGAAGAAAAACAGCGGGATTTGATCATCGAAGCCGCTCGAATGGCAAATGCGCATGACTTTATCACTGCGTTACCCGAGGGCTACGAAACTAATGTTGGCGAGCGCGGGTTTCTGCTCAGCGGCGGCCAAAAGCAGAGAGTTGCCATTGCGAGGGCTATTGTTAGTGATCCTAAGATTCTACTCCTTGATGAGGCCACCTCAGCCTTAGATACAAAGAGTGAGGGCGTCGTACAAGCCGCCCTAGACAAAGCTGCCGAAGGACGTACAACCATCGTAATAGCACACAGACTTTCCACGATCAAGACCGCTGATAATATTGTCGTCATGTCGAAGGGCAGGATCGTGGAGCAAGGTACCCACGATGAGTTGCTCGAGAGAAGAGGAGCATACTATAACCTCGTAGAGGCGCAACGTATAGCAGCCGAGAACGAAGACAAAGATCCAGATGAGATTCCAATCCTGGACGAAAAAGATAACCAAGTTCGTCGGAGCTCGACAAGAGAAGAGAGCATCCCATACGAGAAAGATCCAGACGACTTGAACATTGGTGCGAAGCTCACCCGATCGCACACAGGAAAGTCGGCATCGAGCGTTGCTCTGCAGAGCAAAAAGCCAGAAGACACGCCACATTATTCATTATGGGCCTTAATCAAGGTGGTCACGCGCTTCAACCGAGATGAATGGCAATGGATGCTTTTCGGACTCTTCTGGTCTGTCATTTGTGGAGGCGCAAATCCCACAGGATCTGTATTCTTCGCCAACTGCATCGTTGCACTTTCGAGACCACCGAGCCAGTACGGACAGCTTCGCTCCGACATCAACTTCTGGTCCGGCATGTACTTGATGCTTGCGATAGTGCAGTTCATTGCGTATTCTTCTCAAGGTATCATCTTTGCTTATTGCTCGGAAAAGCTTGTTCATCGAGCTAGAGATCGCGCGTTCCGTACCATGCTCCGTCAGGATATTGCCTTCTTTGACAAGGAAGAGAACTCGGCAGGCGCGCTAACCTCGTTCCTGTCGACCCAAACTACGCACCTTGCCGGTCTCAGCGGTGTGACTTTGGGAACGCTTTTGTCCGTTACGAGCACCCTCGGCTCAGCAATTGTCGTCTCCCTTGCCATCGGCTGGAAGTTGGCATTGGTCTGCATATCGCTCATCCCTATCCTACTCGGTTGCGGGTTTTTCCGCTTCTGGCTTCTCATTCGATTTGAGACCCGGGCCAAGAAAGCTTACGAAAAGTCGGCAAGCTATGCTTGCGAGGCGACATCTGCCATACGCACGGTAGCGTCGCTCACTAGGGAGGACGACGTGTTGCAGCATTATCATGGACAGCTCGTTGCGCAAGGGCAGAGGAGCTTGGTCTCGGTGTTGAGGTCATCGAGTTTGTTTGCCGCATCCCAGTCGCTCATGTTTCTCTGCCAGGCGCTGGGGTTCTGGTATGGAGGGAATCTGCTCAGTCGGGGCGAGTATACTCTCTTTCAGTTCTTCCTTGTCTTCTCCGCTGTCACTTTCAGTGCGCAATCTGCGGGTACTATCTTCTCATTTGCACCTGATATGGGCAAAGCAAGACAAGCTGCTGTGGAGCTGAAGAAATTATTTGATCGCAAGCCTGCGATTGATTCGTGGTCGACCGAGGGGTCGAGGCTAGAGGGTATGGAGGGTAACATCGAGTTCAGGTAAGATGCATCACCTATCTCACTGCTCTGCCTTGGCTAATTGATTCGAAAGGGACATTCACTTCCGGTATCCCACACGACCAGAACAGCCCGTGCTAAGAGGGCTCAACCTCACCGTCAAACCAGGCCAATACATCGCGCTCGTCGGTGCCAGCGGCTGCGGCAAGAGTACAACCATCCAACTCATGGAACGTTTCTACGACCCCCTCGCCGGCGCGATCTACGTCGACGGCAAAGACATCTCCACCCTCAACCTCAACGACTACCGCAACTACCTCGCCCTCGTCAGCCAAGAACCAACCCTCTACCAAGGCACGATCCGCGACAACGTCCTCCTGGGCGCCGACCGCGACGACGTCCCCGACGCCGCCATCGAGCGCGCCTGCCGCGACGCCAACATCTACGACTTCATCCTCTCCCTCCCCGACGGCTTCTCCACGCTCGTCGGCTCCAAAGGCGCCCTCCTCTCCGGCGGCCAGAAACAGCGCATAGCCATCGCGCGGGCGCTGCTCCGCGACCCGAAGATATTGCTCCTGGATGAGGCGACGTCGGCGTTGGATTCCGAGTCGGAGAAGGTGGTGCAGGCGGCGCTGGATAAGGCGGCGAAGGGGCGCACGACGATTGCGGTTGCGCATAGGTTGAGCACGATCCAGAAGGCGGATGTTATTTATGTGTTTGATGGGGGGAGGGTGGTGGAGAGGGGTAGGCATGGGGAGTTGATGCGCAGGGGAGGGAGGTACTTTGAGCTTGTTAATCTGCAGAGTTTGGGGAAGACGGGTTGATGTGGAGGAGCCCGGAGTTATGGTTGGGAGATGAGTATATATGGAGCCTCAGGAAGGGCTCATCGACGATGTTAACGAAATTTCAGGAGTTATGGGACCTGTGGGGATGATACCACTTCGTCGCTTTTGGGGAAGACGAGACGGGAATTTTGCATTACGGTGCTGCTCATTTGCACATACGTACTTATGTGGTACTTCTCCCCTTGGCAGTGGAGGGATTTTGGCTGTATATTATGGTTTGGTGCATGGGGCAGGTTCTCTGTAGATATCTTGAAACATTCTTCTCTTATTCAGCTAGATTGACTTCCTGTAGATACTTGGTTGCTATCCTACTCTCCCTCAACAGTGAATATCTTCTAGTTTTAGGCAGAAAGTAACTGATTCTCAGAGACCGCCAAACGACTCGCACCACTTAATTCACTCCTCATTGCATCTGTAGACATTATCAACATAGCAATTCCATTCTTCCAGATACCCTTCTCTACCTACATCTTCACTACAGGAGGCAGTACATGCACTCTCCACCAGTCGCCACCACGCTGCAATACGACCCATCTCACCACGCTCACCTCCTTCCGCCAGAGCCGCCCTCCAGCAAAGTCTCATACTATAGCTAGCTATTATTGTAAAATAGCGCGCTTCCTCACGACGCTAGATAGCTAGCTCCTAGCAAAGTCTTTCCATCCACACAGCACGTCAATATGCTCTTCTCTTCGCGTCATGTTTGGTCGTCCCATATAGCTCACGAGCTCAAGCACAACTCGTACCTTCCCTGCTCCCTCGCACAGCGAATGTTTGTTACGCACCTCCTTTCCTCCTTTTTTCTCTCCCGTCCCCCCTCCACTTACACTTCCATGACCCATAAGCCGTATGTCGACCGCCCAAGCTCATTCCCGCCTTCTCCCAAGTGACACAGCTGTTCCTCGCAGAAAACCCCCCAGAACCACCGTCCCTTCCTCTTCCCCTTTTAAGAGCGGTACACTACACCCCTTGATTTAATCTTTAGACTCAACACCAAACTCGCTCTGCACGTCCTTGATCCTCAACCCCCGCTGCTCCGCGATCAAACCCATGAGGCCGAGGCCGATATCTCGGATCTCGTTATATGTATGCAGAAGCTTGATATGGCGTTTCAGGATTGTGTCTGCTTCGGGGAGGGTCGCTTCCGGTACTCTTGGGGTTGTGTGTGCGGCCACCGATGGGAGGGAAAGTGCTGGAGAGATTGCAGGAGTATCCGAGGTAGATCCTGAGGTGGCAGAGGAAGCAGAGGAAGGAGGATGCAGCGCGCTATACAGCTCCCGGAGGAGGGAAGTCCGCTGCGTGTTCAGGTCGGAGAGCTGAGACTCGAGAGCGGCGTTGCGGGTGGTGAGACTGCGCTGGATCGAAGATGGGGGGTTAGTGGGTTACTAAGGGGAGGTTCTGGGTAGGGACGCAGCTTACGATGCGCTTCTCTCGTGCTGTCTCTGCTGCTGTCTCCGCTGCTGCTGCCGAGGGTGAAGATGGAGGGTTGGAGAGTGGGTTGTCTGGAGGGTTGTCGGCGGGGAGGTGGGAGGTTTGTAATGTGGCCATGCCGCGGGGTATGGTATTGTATGCGGGGTTGATCGGAGTTGTCGTTGGACGATATGATAGAGGGTTCTGAGGTGGGGAGAGGATGACAAGTGAGTGGTGGACGTTCGAGACTCAAGTCGGAGTTTTTGCAGTTGCTAGTTCTTTATATTGGGCAGCGCAGCGCGAAAGTAATTGCGAGCTTCTCGTAGGCGGTCGAAGGTTTTGATGGTCGCGCATTTTCCGAGCAGTAAACGTCACGGACGCACGTGCCCTTCCAGGGCCAGGATACACGCAGTTTTGCTCTCGTACATCAGAAATGTTTGAAGCTTTCGTCGAGGTTTTCTGTCTTTCTGTCACATCTATCCTTCGTGCAATCTGGGATTTCCTATGAGGTGCGAGGAGACAGTGAGCAAAGACAGGAAACGTTTAGTCATTTTGCGGAATGGACAATTAGAAACGCTTTGTGACAAATCAATTCCCCAGCTGCAAAATCTGATTCTGTCTCATCATCTATGTACACGAGAGCATCAATCTATGTATCCAGAATGACAAACCCGCTGCTCCTCACAACTGCACAGCCGGTTTACTTCCACTGCTCGCACATTCATCATCAACTTCATGCTCTGCTACAAAACTCTTCACTGCTCCATTTCCTTCCAACAATCATTTCCATTGATGTGAAGCCATCAGGCCGGCCTCTCCATAGGTCTTACGCTACAGCAGCAATTGCCATTCGCGGCCTCGAAGTAGGCAACCGACTCATCATATGACTTCTATCCCACAGCAACATGGTCTGCCCGGCGACAGTACCGACAAACAAGTGGGGTCACTCCACGATAGGCAAACTCCCCAGAAAGCAGCAGAGCACACAATCCGAGGAGAAGAGTCTGGCTGGAGACAGCGTGCCCAAGGACAGCGCCGACCCACAACGGCTACACCTATCGAATGATAGGAGCCACCTCCCGGACGAATCCAAGAGGAGGAAAAGCCGCAGCCTAGAGACAATCTCGATGAACCCATCTTGCGACAAGTTCAATTCCAGCCATGTTGAGTGCGGCAAGCCGTATAGCCACGAAAGGAATGAGAATTGCCTCCGACGACCCCATCGCAATGACGAGGTCGTGTCACTCGTCTAATAACCCGAAGGTCAGAGCCTCCCGGACGATCCCAAAGAGGAGAAGACGAGCCTTTGCCAAAAGGCTGATGGCCGATCAAGTGACTGAAGAGCCAACTCCCCAAGAAAAGTGCGGCAAGCCGTACTTGTAGCTTCTTGAGGAAAAAGCCAAATGGCGTGAGACGGACGCCTCTCTGTGTCCACCCATCCGAAGATAGGGCCAAGCCAGGTCCTTCGCATGGTGACGTAATCCTGGAAAGGCCAGAGACATCGCGACTCGGGTGACCTGGCCGCCGAAACGTTGAGGTCTCCTCCAGGCCGAGGCCCCGGGGGAAGTCAAATGGCTAGAGACCAGCACGCCCCTAACGACAGTATCCTAAGATAGAGTCTCCTCCAGGTCCTTCCGCATCCGGTATCAAGGAGGTAGAGATAGCACGTGTGACTCTGATGACGATGGCCGCCGAAACGTTGATGACACCTCTCCTCCATGGTCATGCAGCCTAAGCCGTAATCCCACGGAGGTGAAAGCAAGAAGCCAAATGACCCTTGAAGAAGCCAGCAGACCGAGACAAAATTGTCTAGCCCATCCCGAAGGACAAGCCTCTGACCCCGGCAACGGTGAAAACGCATTGCCGACTCCGGGAGAGACAGCCGAAGCACGCGGTCCCAGAGGAGTAAGTCGGACGATCTGTGGTTGGCGACTTCTGAGAAGTGCTGGATGGTCAAGATTGCGAAGAGACAGCCGAAGCACGCAAAACGACGGTTGTGACCACCACTGAAAACTCAACAGCAACCCATCTCCGAAGAGATGAAGTGCTGACCTGTGACACGCTCCATGCCAGCAGGGTTTCCAACAAAGCCAACCCCAAATGAGGCTCGCGACGAAGAACAGCTCACATAAAATGTGTTCACAGCCGAACTCTCGTCGCTACGCCCACAGCCCCCAGGAGATGTCACAACCACATAAGCCAACCTGTCGAGTGTGTCAGTAAAACATGTGGTGAGTTAGGAGAGAGTCAATGAGGTTTGCTGCTCACCGGAAGATATATAGAATGTCGTCAGGCAGGGCGTAAAAGGCGAGGTGAGGTGAGGTGAGGTGAGGTTGTCGGTCGTGGTCGCTGAGCTCGCTGAGGACGTTTACGGTCGCTGCAGAGATCACTGCTATCGCTCCCGTCGCTCACGTTGCCGAGTTCGCCGAAGGTGTCGAGGTCGCTGGAGCCTAGATGTCACTGCCATCGTTACCGTTATCAGTGTCACTGCCATCGTTACCGTTATCAGTGTCACTGCCATTCATTACAAACCACGGAGAGGGGAAAGGGGAGCAGAGAGCAGAGCTGATCTTGTGGATGTGGTGAAGAGGAAGAGAAAGAAAAGCGGCGGGCGGGAAATGAAGGCCTTATCAACCTCACCGGCCCCCCCTGTTGGCTGGGTGACTAAGGCGCGTTGCGTTTCACAGTTTCACTTCGACAGCTCTCGGGTCACGCGGGAAGTGGTAAATGTAACCTTGGGGATTACTTCATTATGATAAGGGACAGCTCATACGTGCACATTCTTGCTTTCTCCTCGGCTGACGTGTCATTATCGTCGCCATGCATGTGATGAGGACGTGTCAATAGGCAAGGGTAGCACAATAGTTCTTGGCAACATAGATATTTTCAATTCAAGTGAAAGGCATGTTCATAAAGCCCATTCACGCTTATCATCCGCATCAGTTACAAACGGCTCGTCTATCATTTTAACAGCCATTTCGCCGCACAGGACACTACAAAGCATGTTAGCTACCGTTGCTCAATTTCTCTCTCTGAACGACGTCATGTCACTTACCAAGAACCAGCCACCAGCCCATCCAGCTCCCTGACCATCCTCTCCCTCTCACCGCCCGTACTCCCGCCCCTCCCGACCGCCGCCTGCAACTCCCTTATCCTCGTTCCCCTCCCCACGCCACTCATCTCAACGACCCTCTTCCCTAAACAATCTCCATGAAAGGCGTGCTGGCACGGAAACACAAAGAACCCCCTCGACAGCAACGGCCACCCACATACCCAACATTTCTCCCCCGGTTCGACGATCGCGTACCGCTGCTCGAGGGCCTTGATGTCACTTTTGATATGCGCAGCTGTAGCAGCAGAATCATCCATCTCCTTTTTCAGCGCGTCAATATGCTGAGAGTACTCTTCCAGCGCCTCGCAGATCTCGGATTTGAAGTCATCTATAACGACAAAGTCCGGGAAGAAGGGGATGAGGTCTTCGATGCGTAAGAGGTCGCACCGTTTGAGGAAGTCGATGGCGGCCTTTATGCTAGCGCTTTGCTGGATAACCTTCTTTGCTACTTTCAGCCATAGCTTTTTGCGCAGTGCTGGGTCGTTATCTGGACGATCTGCTACGCTCGCGGCTAGGTCGACCTCGTCATGGTCAAGGGCTAGGTCGACAGCAGAGGCGTATTTGCCCATTGAACTGTAGATGTGGATTGCTGACTGGATGCGATAGTGCTGGATGCAGAGGCGGAGAGCGAAGTCAGCGTCATAATCGGGGGAGGACTGGGACGAAGTGGAGTAGGAGGATGGCGATTGCGACTCGAGGTAGGAGAGCAAAGCTGATTCGTCGCGAGACGGATGAGAGGCGTAGATTGAGAGTAAAGTATTATGGACTGCGGTGTCGGTTGATTGATGTTGATTTATTTCGAACAAGAGGTAGCGTACGGCTTGGTTCTGTTATAGATTTAGCCACTGAAGCGGTGTAGGAGCTAACTTCTTTGGACACTTACCTGCCCGAGCGGAACTTCCGTAATGGTGTTGTAGTTGAGTAGAGCGGGTATAAGTTTTCTTGCATCAAGATTAGACTGCCTCATTAAGATATCAACAAACTCCGTCGGCGCATGAGCCATCAACACACTGCTATATTTGTAGTAAACTTCGGGATTGGTTTGCTTCTTAAGAACAGCGAGAGCTTGAGACCATTTTTCCCTCTGTACCCAGTACGCGAGAACATAGCTGTAGTCATTGATAGCGTTGGCATAGAAAAGTAGCTCTTCTTCACGTCCGTGGCTGCTGATCACCTCGTATGTAGTTTTCTGATCTAGGTCCGACTTGTACCTGGAAATGAAATCTTGGAATTCTTTTCGAACAACCGGGAGCTGATCCTTCGAGTCCAATGTAGTCAGAGACTCTGATAGCTCTGCTTTGGTTGTGATCGTGTCATCCAAGGAATTCAACTTCGACATGTAGAGCTCAACTAACCAACTAGCCACCATGACTCTCTGCATTATCGCCGCCCTTTTTAGCGTCGACAACTTTGTAAGCAGATACTTTCGAAGCGCATCCTGGTCCCCATGGTCGATGAAAGTCAAGGCCACCTGCTCGAATGGCTTGGTGCTCTTGCCATATACCCCGGCTGCCTCAATGTATGAGCCTTTGCTGATAAGGTAGTCTCCAGATGCTTTGGCCACTGCATCTCTTTGCGCAGGCGTCTTAGTGAATTGTAAAGCCGCGTCAAACTGCTGATCTGCCAACATAATTTTCCAGATGTTTCGGTCTTCGTCAGTGACTCTAATTTCGAAAATCTCCTGTGAGGTGAACAGCCAAAATGTGTTCTCTTTCCGATCTGCCACAAGGCCGATTGCACTTTGCCCAGGCTCCAATACGACTTGGTCATACACAACGGTGTTGTCTAAGCGGTTGACAGCCACTAACCTGCCATCCACAAGTTGGATTACATGCCATTGGGTCAGAATCATTAAGGTGACGGGCTCCTCCGTAGGTTTCCTGCGTCCGCTTGCGGTCTGAGATGGAGGTAGCGCGGATCTTGGCATAAGCCGGGCTTCGGCAAAGACCTTGCTGCCTAACTGCGACGTTGCAGGTGATGCCAACAGCTTTCCTGTCAGAACGCCCTGCGCAAATAGCCATCCAAACGTCCGTTGGTTACCAGCGTTGTCGGTACGATGCACATCCTGGGCATCAGGCGAAACGGCGAACGCAGCCGTAAAATTGCCCGCTGGATCCGGCTCTTCATGAATGGTGGGACTCTCCGTCTCAAACAGTCTCAGATATATCGGACTGCTGCCTTCTGAACCAGTTCGACCTATCCGTCCAACAAAATGTAGAAGTTGTGTCCTCGTAGCCACTAGAACCCTTCGCACATCCGAACCTCCCGGTAGCACATCTGCCCATAGTCCAACAATCGGCCCTCTGGAGCTTTTGTAGACCGGTTTCACATACTTCTCTTCTCTCCGGTAGAACTCCGTAGATAGCTCGAGGAATGTTTCGTAAATTGTACCATCAGATGCTCCTACGAGTATTTCCCGTGTCGATGCAGTAGGCAGCGAAGGATTCCAAGCAATACATTCAATTGATACACCCTTTAACCGTGACAAGTGCTTCGGTGTTCGCGACTGAGTATGGAGGTAGTAGTTCTCGGCAAGCGTAGTACTAATGACTAGATGGGATGCGGTGGGATCGAGGAACATGCGTCTGATGACGCCAATTTCCGACGGTTTCTTCGGGAGGTCAATATCTGCGGAGATATACAATTAGCCCATCCGCTCATACCGTATAAAGGGCATGGGTGCGGTACCTACGCACCCTCGATGTCTTCTGGATGTCCCAGGTCGATTCTCAGAATACGACCGGTGGACAACGCAAGGATGAGGGCATTGTTGGCGACCTGAGCAGCGACGAAGTCTGCTGCTATGGAGAACTGGAGCTGCACCCTCTCAATGTCAAACATGGGAAGGGAGTCTTCTGTGAGGTCTTGCAGGCTGCTGCCCGCAACGTAGCCGCTGGAGGCGTCGACCGCCATGTTTGAGGCTGAATCGCTACATTGAAGCCGTTAGGCTATAGCTCAAGGCAGATGTAGCATTTCGCTCTCCGCCATTGCTAGATTGATCTAAGTAACGAAGTAAGTAAACTGAGGTATGCTGCTTGTACTACGAATACCTAAGATCCATCGGACCCTTGGACGTCGTCGGCGGCAGACGTCACAATGTCCCCGACGACACGTAACAACGCATCTATCAAACGTTCAATTTCGTTAACAGCATCATCATCTGTGAACAAGGTTATCATTGGGAGGCCTCATAGCTACTTTATCACTGAAGTAACCCAGAGTTTAAGGAGTTCGGCTCAGTTATCCTAAATGGACTCGAATGCAGTATTTATAGGCAAAATGTTGTTAATGGCCCTTCAGACAGGGAAAAGTATTCATTACCCTAATCACCCCATGTTGGAAGGATGGGCCCCAAGTGCCCCTTTTGGTTGATACCAAGTATCTGAGCAACATTGTGGAGTTGGACTCAGCCGATGGTCGGTATTGGCGACGCAAGTATTCGAAGTACGTGTGAGAACGCATAATAAATCCGAGTCTCTTGTTGCTTTGCGACTCGGTACAAACAGCTATGAATGACGCTATAGCTGTCAGATTAACTACCCTGGTACCCTTCCCACGTACAAACCGAAAGCAAGTGCAAAGACTCGCTGAGCAAGGTATACAGCAGACCTAGCAGCCCTGCGAAGCGCCAATTATCACAGCCCACCAAAGATATACTCCTTCCGTAGTACAAGTACATCGCTGCTATACACTTTTCTGAGCCATTGATGACGCCATCTGCCGCAAGATACGCCTAGTCAGATAACTGCACAGAAGCCCATGTAGTCTCATTACGCCTTAAAATTACAGAAATCAGTAAGCAGGAGCTCATCAGCAGTCGGTCGTTTCTCATGGTCAAGCTCAAAGGTCCGTTTGAGAAACGCTCTCGCGTCTTCCCCTGCATTGTCCGGTATGGTGGGACTCGCATCCGGACTGCTTCCGATTTTGAAGATGGCCATCAGCTGTGTGCAGTTGGGATGGGGATGGGTACCGGTGAACATCTCCACGATGAGGCAACCGAGTGACCAGATGTCGGCTTTCCGCGTGTAAGTGGTCTGTCGAACCACTTCGGGGGCCATCCAAAATACTGAGCCTTGGAGTGACACTCGGTTTCCGCCCTTATTCGAGCTGAGGTATGTGGATGCTTCGACACGCTTGCTGATTCCAAAGTCCGAGATCTTGACGGAACCTTTGTTATCAACGAGAATGTTGGCGCCTTTGATGTCTCGATGGATGATGTCCTTGCTATGGAGATAAGCTAGTCCGACCAGGATCTGTCTCACAAAGTTACGGATGAGACCTTCGCCGAGTGGGCCGTAGTTGATTAGCATGGTAGCCACCGATCCACCCGGAACGTATTCGAGGAAGATGTTCAAGTGACTGTCGTCGGTACTGGAGCCAAGGTATTGTACAATGTTTGGATGTTTCAGGTCCCGGAGCAAACCAATCTCACGCTTCAGAGCTTCCAACATATTGTTCTTCTTCGCGTCAAGAGCTGTACCTGAGTTGGAGGGTATCTCGACTTGCTTCACCGCCATGAGTTCTCCTGTAACCGCATGTAGTGCCAGGTAAACACTTCCAAATGAACCCTGTCCGATGAGTGTACCTTTCATGTATTTGATATTCTCCCATGAGTCACTCTTCAGAAACTCGGTCAACTCCTCGTCGTTTTCCTCTCCATCATCAGCAAGAGCCTGAGTAAGCTGTTCGTTCAGAGATCCACCTTCCGTGATTGGTGGACTTTCGCCTGTTTCATCGAAATAGCTGTGCCTCGTCGTGTTGCCATCCGGATCTGTTACTGCAATATTGGTTTCCGAACCGCTGTCCGCTCCAAAAGATACGTATGACTTTCGATCGGGTTCGAGAGGCGACTCCTCATCAAGCGGCTCAAGGATGGTAGAAGCAACAGACTCCCGATAGGAAGGTGGCTGTCCAAGCTTAACGATGGAGAGCGGGCGAATACTCTTAGCGGCCCCGTTCAACCAAGCGTCAGATATTGCAGGTAAGGGAGGGGCATCCTTTAGGCTTGAGAGATAACTGAGATTGCTTGCAGTACTCAGCCGATTTGTTGCTCGACTGAGTCTCTGAGATCTGCGAATTGACATTCGGACTGTCCTCTCAATCTCTTCTTGCTGAACGTCAGGGAAGTATGATGTAAGGTCTGAGGTAATGAACTCGCTAGGAGGTCGAGCTCCATAGAAGTCTTTTAGTTTTCGGGCTCGCGTGCTTATCGTTGTCGATATGCTGTCCGCTCTTTCCATTTCCTGTGCCGCAAAATTTACGCGGCGTTCCCTATCAGCCAGAGCGGCCGGTGAAAGTGGGTAGCTCACTGCAGCTAAGGACTCTCCTGTAAGTCTTTCGACTTTCAACTGGCTACGATTGTTCTTTTTGCCGGCTGTTGACGGTGGAGGTTGCATTTGTTGGCGCTGCTGCACTGCGAAGGTTGCAGCGGCGCGCAATTGCTCGTCATCCGGCTCCCCAGCATGGATCTTCCTGAGTATCAATCGGCTCCTCTCCGACCTGGTTCGATCCAAAGCTACTCGCACCAACTCGGCATCTGCAACTCGATGGGAGTAGACAGGATTGGGCTCTATGCCATCTAACACCCAGAAGCAGTAGCTCTTAACATGATTTTCATTCAGACTTCCTTTCCTCAAGGTCCTCAGGATGATTTCCTCTGCGGTCTTGCAACCCTCCACATTGACCACCGAGGTGTGCCCTTTGTCGTAGATTACCCTTATCAAAGGTTTATCTGCCGGCAGTGTACTGCTACTTGTTGCGGCATTGTCATTACTTGGAATAGCCCTCACAGCGTTGTTTAGGCGCCCAGTCTGTGGAGTGTCCATTGGTATGCCAATCGCTCTTGCCTGGCCAACATATCGAGCTGTTTGAGGCAGTTCACCCGGAGTTGTAGCCATTCTCCCAGACCCTGCGTTGCTGTTGAAGTATGATGCGGCCTGCTCTCGAGTGGTGCCGTCTATCGGTCCCGGCGCATATCTCTGCGTACGGGTTCCTCGGTTCTCTAGATCGAAGTGTGGGGAACCAGATCGCGAGGATGGTTTTGCTGGAAGAGAAAGTTCTGAGCCATTTAATTGCCTGGAGAGCCGTTTGTCAGAGCGCGAAGTGATATTCGAACGAGCAGAGTGTAGTGGTCGAGGCGAGTCCGAGGATTGAGGTGTGTACACAGGGTTTTCGAGTGCAAGGAGAGATTCCTAATGTTATTAGTGATGTGTCGTGCTGAAAGACTACGACGGCATATACTCTTATAGTCGCACGCTTGGATGGTCGTTGATGCGCTCTACTCCTGAAAAGCTTCGCCTGGGAGCCAATCCGAACTCGATCTCCAATCTTCTTGATACCCATATCTTTCAGATGTCTCTGATCCATGTCGAGGAGGTTTTCGCCGGTAATGTTGTTATCTATTGAGTAAGCAAGTAAGCTTCTATGACTCAAGCGATGGTGTGGAGACAATACCTCTGAATAGCTTCACATATTGATGACAGCTTATACTTCTGAGCCATTCACCGACACGATCTTCATCCCAGTCCCTTTCCGCATAGATTAATCAGTTTGAGCATGTTAACGAAGACGGACGCCGTGCCATACCTAACCGAATCCTGGTCATCACAGCCCTCCGAAAACTCCGACTCCGTTGGACTAGCGAAGGAACCATGGCTAACGCTAGGTATTGGAGCTGCAGCTCGTTGGTTTAATGAGTTTCCGGCGTGCTGGTACGGTGTTCCATTGGACTGCTGAGCGTTAAGGAGCACCGGTGCCAGCGGTGCAGGGCGAGATGGCCTTGACCCGAGTGCGGCCATATTCTCTGACTCTTTCAAGTACTATATCACTTTCCCCGTTGTGCGCTGGTTCAGCGGCTGCCGACCCTGCAGGACAGGTTTATATTATAGACAACATATCGGATGTATTAGTTCCAACCCAGCATTCCATGTCCAAGGACTTGAGGTTCTGTTTCGAGGTTGCTTCAGGTGTGTGATGCCTTTCTCTTATATCGGAGGAGTGGCTTAAGGTTTGGACGAATTGCTGCCAGAAATAGGTGGAACCTCGTCTCAAAGTCCGTAAACGAGTGTTGGTATGAGCTGTGCAGAGAAAATGTCTTGGCCGCGCAGTAGTCTCAGAGCCGGGACAATGCGGAGAGAGAAGTCTCAGCCGCAGGATCGCATGATTAGGCACAACTTGCGACGATGAGTGCTACACGTGGTTCGAGGCGCGCCGCGGTAGTGACTGAGATGGGTGCTTGGCTTGACGGATGGCGGACCGCAGAGTTGCCAGTCCTCCACACGAGGAGTCTCTCGTTTCTCTCTTCACTGCTTATACGAAACACAACTGTGGACGAGATGGAAAAGGGAGAAGAATTGTTGCAGGGAGAGACAACAAAGTGGTTATGTGGTGTGGGGTTATTTGGTCATCGAGCTTCACATGGCGTTTCCCACTCCTGAAACTCGACTTGGTCCGTTTCAGAACCCTGCTAACCGCCCAAAGGGACGCCTTTGCCGCGCGCCGTTTGCATAAGTGTACCAAAACAAATAATGTCTCTCTTAACCCTACACTCTCACTCGACGGTTTTCGACCGTGAAGGGAGGAAACTCGACCAAACAAAAGTAGCTACATTGCACGTGAAATGTGCAAAGAGTCTGAATCAGCGCAAAAAAGGACATACACCTTCCACAGGGCAACCCGAAGATGCGCGGCATGCTCGAATCATTATAGGCTGCACAGAAACAGCAGATCGGCAAAGTCAAACAGCGATCAACGTCGACACACCGTTATCATGATGTCGTGTCGAATTAAGACATAGATCGGTTTTCACTTCATAGTAGGGATCTTTTACAGACTTGTCAGAAGTGTGGAGAGAGCGCAGTAGCGTCGCACGCGGATGGTAAATGTATGGAACATTCTAGAGATCTTGGAATCGGGATTGCCCTGGGTCAGACAATGGTAATCTGCAGAGGGCATTTTGAAGCCGCTGTCGAGTTTGTTCGGTTCCGTCCCCGTGAGTGACGCCTGGGACGTCGATGTGTAACTTACATGAGATGATGCATTTAGGGACCACCGACGAGAGCTTCGCAGTAATCATCTCGCCAAAATCTGATGGTCGCATTCTCGGCAGTAATTGACACTACATTGCTTTCACTGACGATCCCAGAGTGCTTTGCATGATCCCTGAGACGCTGAAATTGCTGAACGGGTTTTCATTAGACTTGCGCTGTGTAATGTTCCCAGTACCTAACCGCATGAGAGCAGTGTACTCAACGGTGTTACGAGCCAGCGGCGGAGGTTGATGATGCAGGTCTTTGCGCGATTCCGGTCACCGGTGAGAATGGATGATGCTGAAATAGAAAGTGTGCGATAAGTGCGGACTTCGTTAATCACTTTCAATCCGCAGGCCCCTGGGCGTTGCTCTGCGTCGCTAATGCATAGGCGATGGATGCCATGTGCTTTGATCTGGAGTAGGCAGTTAATCGGCAAGAAGCCTACGATTAAATGGCGTGAAGCTGTCAGGGCAGAAACCCGTTTCGATGGTTTACGTGATAAGGCTGCACATCGTCTAAATCTAGTTAGAGCACGGTGTCTCACATGAAACACAGGCAACTATGACATTGAGCGAACCTCAAGTCCTTATAATACGTCGACGTATAATCGACAACATCGGACACACTCTACGATCGCAGAACCACAATGCCCCGAACAGTCACTAAACACCGCTCGGTGCTCTTCGTCGCAGGCCAAGGCGGTGTCTCCTTCCCGTCTGATGCATCCTCATTCGTTACAATCACCTTCTCAGTTGGCTCAACTGGACGCACTGGCCTTCACTGGCACGAAACACATACTGAATACCTTGAGGTCGTCCAGGGCGTAGCGCTCGTCACGCTGGACGGGGTGACGGAGACATTCAGGCCGAAAGACGGTGTCATCACCATCCCACGATACACTCGGCACGAATATAGGCGTGCAGACTCCGTAGCCGAAGGGATTGACGGAAACGACGTAGATCTGATAGTCAAGGAGTGGACAGATCCTGCCGACGGCCAGAAACAGATCTTCTTCCGAAATATACTAGGGATCATTGAGGATAGAGCGGGAGAGACGCCCTTCTGGAATGTTTGGACACTTTGGCAGTTGTTTGTGGTCTTTGCTGGAAATGATAACTATCCTCTACTCTTTCACGCGCCTACGATACTTGGCCCTCTAAAGCCGTTCGTTGAAGGGGTCATTACACATACAGTGCTGCTATCATTAGTGATAGTAGGGAGCCTTGTGGGATTGCGCAGCCAATACCCGGAATATACTCCACCAGAGCAAGTCAGCCAAATTAGATGAATTTGGTGATACACGGTCATATCGACCAAATCACGGTTACATTATCGTGTCTTCAGCACATAACCTATCAACATAAAACCGTTCAATGCTGACTGCACAGCTATTCAGCTCTACCCAATAGTTGATCTTAGGGCCATCTCCCTACTGCATGTTCGCCAATGCGCTCTTTTGTTCTGCCTGGGCAGTCCTCTTTTTCTACCTACATCGGCACGATCAATACCAAAGGGCACCTCCTCATTTCGATCACGTCACCCTTTATCCTGTGCAGTTACCTCTAGCTCGTAATACGCCCGACCTTGCCTTCCGCTGGCTGTTCTGGAGTGTTCAAGTCACAGAGTGTACTGGCGCCGTGCGTCACCGCTCAGCAGGCTGGCTCAATACAACACAACCGTATAGAGGAAGCGGATGTAGAGAGTCACAGTAAGCGCCTGGGGTTACGTCAGAACCGCAGAGCAACACCTTTGAGATTGGAAGAGATCAAGGGAGCGAGCACAGCGGCTGTATAGATTAGGTGAAGCTATATGTCATTAGTTTGCTAGCTCCATCGTACTCTGCAGTATTATGGGGGGCAATTAATCGTCTGTCTGTATTAGAGCTTGGATACTGTATACATTGTAAGATCTTTCATACCTCTACTAAGTCTGTAGCTTCCACTAGACCTGCAATGTTTTAGTCAAGCGTAGATGAGTAGATCGTGGATATATGTGCAAAGTATGGTATCTCTACCGCCAAGAATCAGATTCCAAGAACAGAGAGAATTTTCTGGGGCCGTCTCAAGCCGGTGAATTGACATATAATTGGGACGAGCTGGCATCGTTGCCCTCTGTCAGTAACTTCCGGAAAGCAAAGCTGTTAAGCCAGAAACTGCGGCGCCAAGTCTTCGCAAGCATTTTGTCAATGCATCGAGGCAGTAATAACGCACACAGAAAGCTTAATCGAGTATCTTAAGGCATATGACGGAGGCAATTAAGGGACCTTATATATTGTCGGTTAGCCGTGCTTGAAAGCAGGATGAGTGTTGTTCTGGCCAGATGCAAGGGGGAATTGGTTTGCAGCCTGTCAATCCTCCCGGGAGACTCCTCGCTCCTAAAGCATATGGCCGTACGCATAACATGTTACAGTGCACTTAAGAGACAGATGTACGCTTTCTCCATCGGCTTGTAAAATGACGAACCGGGGTACAAGGGGGCTGATCTGATGCTTTTTGCAGTTTCATAGTTTGTCCGGCAAAGTCTACGCTCTAGGCGCCGTCCCGTACCAAAAGCCACACGCTATATCAACGGACATGATAAAGGACAACATCGTCCGCTTCAGCTCGCCTTGGAAAAGGCCGTTAACAAGGCGTTCAAGTGCGGTTTTGGTGTTGTTAAGATTTATATGGGTTACCGATACCTCCTGTACGGGTTCGCCTGCCCCACGATGAATAGGTGCTCAGTCGAGTATAGAGGGAGCTTTGAAAACCGTATCGGGCTGGCCGTAGGCATTATGGACGTTGTCCATCAGACAGTACGAGGAGATATGCCCGCATTCCTGCGTATCAGCGCGATAGACTGGCTTGAGGAGACGGATATCAAGGGGTAGGACGTTCGGCAGACGGTAGAACTCGCGCAGATCCTGGCGGAGAAGGGCGTCGACGTGCTCGACGTGTCATTCAGGCGGTGCCCATCGTGCAACCACAAACTTCTCGACCGTTGTCTCTGCTCCACTCGAACCACCCTACTCTGCTGTATATGTGAGTATGGCTGGAGTGGTCGAACATACCTGCGTCATGACCATAGAGTGTTTTCGATGGATTTTGACGGCGACGTCAGTGCTGGCGACTGCTGTTATAGAGAACTGTGGAGAAGAGGAAAATGGTGATGGTGGTCCGCTAACGAAAGGAATGACAATGTTCATCAAACCCGAGTGAACAGCTCGCTCCGCCTGAGGGTTACAGAAAGCTTGAACTCCAGAGACGCTGACACGTTTGTGTAGATTGTTCCTAGCCCACAGAAGTGCTGCAAGGCACACTACGTCAACCATAGACACTTGTGGGCTTCTTAAACGATCATGATCCGGTGGCTCATTTGTAAATTATCGAGGAGAAGATGGAAAAGGAAACAAGTATTGAGGTGATGAGGCTTTTGGAACTCGCTTTTGTATTTGAATATTTCCCCAGCGCGCCTACACAACGGAGATTCTTCGCTTGCGTACAGTTTCGTTGACCTGTATTCTTAGTAGGGTTGTTTACATTACTTGGTGCGACACAACATCTTTCGAGGTCTGCAGAGTATAACTTGAAGGCGGCTAGCGCAAAACACTGCTCCGAAGCATAGGATTGTGTGGGTACATTGCCAGATGAGTTGTTCTCCCTTGTTTGAGCCCGGCTAGCGCATAGCTGAAGAAAAGCTGATTAATCCAACCTGCATTGACAAGAAACTCAGACAACCACATTCTAAAAACCCTGCACGCTCAGTGATTGCTGCGTCCAAACAAACTTCTATCGGCTGACATTCCCGTTGCTTTTACCAAACTCAACAGCCAATGAGGTAATCCCATCAGCTCATGCCCCTGCTGTATTCGACACAAAAACCACTTGAACGGCAGCGAAGCTATGTTACGGTCAGCATCGCTGAGTCAGGAACAAGCAAGCGAGGCACTCACGTTGCTGTTGCTACGAACACGTCGGTCTTCTTGGCTTTGGCGAAAATGACAAGGCACGCACAGAATATGATGGAGAAGGCCAAGGTAATGACGTGGCGTGCGGTGATGGTCCTTACGAAGTTCAGGACGAATATTGCGATGCTGGGAAGGACAGCGGCGATGACGGTTGTAATGATCTTGCACGCTCTGGCGAGCTTCGATTCGGAGTAGGGTGTCCATCCGCTTTCGACGTCTCCGGAACTAGATCTCTATTTCGCTGTGAGCAAAGGAAGTCTTGTTCACAACACGATTGCTATCTTACCTTTTCAGCCCAGAGGCGATTGTAATACTTCAGAAAATGTTCTCCTACCCATGCAGAAAAGGTGTCCATTTCCGCCGGCTCGGACGAAATCGCAACAAGGTCGTCGTCGTGCGTTCCATCCCATGTTTGAAGTTCAGGGATCTCAAGAAAGCCGGTACCGTGAGCCTTGTCATCCAGCAATCTTCGCAGGTACTCAAGATCGTGCTTCCTTGGTGCATCCAACGTGAATATGTCCCTTAGTTGGAGTAGAGAAGCATCTGAGACACATGGCGGGTTCAGCTTATCCACGTCGTTGAGCAAATCACTAAAGAAATCTTCTAAGGGTGATTGCCAGTAGACATACTGTATTCTTTCAGCTTTAGGCGAATCTCCAACATTTTCCCCCATTGGTTCGCACCATCAGATGACTGAGCACTGTCCTTGAGAATCTTCCAACTGCGATGGGACTGGCTGCCAGGACCACCAGATTGCTTGTCATCTTCGGCGATTGTCTTCAGATCAGCCTCGAGGTGTGTCAACTCTGCTTGTAGGTAGAGCAGGTTGAGGGTGTTAAGGGTCGCAAACCGCCGGGAAATTGCCATGGAACTGCTGTGGCTCATGAGGTCAGCCAATGTGTGGTAGCCCGGTTGTTTCTGGCCATATGATGTGGATGATTCGCGGAGAGACATTCCATGCGTATCCAAAGCTTGCACCATCGAGGAAAGTGTATAAGTGGACAAGGCGGAATCTTGAAGGCTTTGCGGATTCTTATAGCAGGTGTATGTTGCTCAAAAGGGTCGCTGTCAAACTGTGTAAGACAAGGCCTGGATCAGGAGCCTAGATTAGAGACACATTCCTAGAGGGGTGGCGGTGTTAGGGTCATGGTATCCGGAATAGTAGTTATGACTTGGAAATGAGACATCGAGTTTCTGATGCAATGTCAGAGTTATTTTAAACCGTATGCAAAGCCGAAACCTAGGGGGTTCTAAAGTAGAATTCTGCTGGAAAGAGACATCTAGGTCTTAAAAGTAACGAGTCAGATTTCGAAAGCACTATTATTCTTCTCATCCTCGGCTCTGACCGCAGATGTGCCGATGTAATGTCGTGGTAAATCCAAGTATGAGACTTTCAACGCGTAGACTATTGAACACTAGATTATGAAATGGTAAACGACGTAGAGACTGTTTCGTTGAGATAGATCCTGGCATCTCCGTTAAGCACGCGATCCGCGGTTGAGGTTTTCAACTGAAACGAGCCCTCGATGCGTTACGGAGATTCCGACGTAATGCCCAGTTTTGCTACCAAGATGTAGTTGCCTCGTTCCCGTTCCTTTTCTTACGTACCTTTACTTTTCCCTTCCTCAAACAACGATAATAACGTGTGCGCCTCTTGAATTTCATTTCCAAATAGCTAAACACAACATATGCCGTGGCTGGCTACGACCGAAGGGTGGGTAGTACTGCCGAGACAGGTCGGGAGAAGAGAATACCCAGCTGTTCGTGGGCTGCAAAGCGACAGCCGCAAGCACTGCAACGGATATAGTTAGTCAAAATCACTTCACTCGGAATGTGGCGGCTATCGCCGGATTATTTGGAGAAGAAGATTATTTGTGGCATGTCTGAAAACGGACAGTTCAAATCAGAAACATGAATGACGTAATCAACTGATCACAAGTTTAACCCCGTATGGTGGCCGGCCAAATAATTGTTAGCGTTATTGATCCCATACTGCAGTCGTTCTGCCTTGTAACAATTATTAGCCCTGCTAAGCAGTAAAGCTGACTAATTGCTAACAGCAAACGTCACGTGCTTTGTCTACAACGGGGTCAGTCAAAGGCGCGACGAGATTGCCAGCCGTGGCAGCCTGGCAACCCTCAAGCAGCACCTGTGTTTGGTTAGGAACGATGCAAACACGATACGGTCCTAACCAGTGAGGAGAATATAGTGGCCGCATCAAGTACCTGTACATGTCATGCGTATAAGCCTTAACAAATTGACGAGGCCACTTCCTCACAAAATTGAAGCTGCGCAGAGCAAACCCGTTATGCCTTAGCACGGCAAAAACAAGAATTGGGCAGTCTCCTTTGCAGTAACAACGTGGTTGGGTCATTGCCGAAAACCGCTTAAGTGCTTGGATGTTGTGTTTGTATAGCAAGCGCAAGAAAAGCCGAGTTTGTTCAAAGAACATTCTCTTTGTTTTCTCTTTGATAGAGATGCACTGTGTTTTTACGGCTGATTGCACAATCAAACGCCTCGTATTTCATACCATGGCGCGAGCAAGCCGGTGCGAATACATAGCATATTTAAGAGAGACCACAGTGGCACGAAAAACCGTTAGGCGTTTCAATCCGTACAACTTAGCAGGACAGTCAGCATGTTCTCCCCGCTTTACTGGGTTATTTGGCTCGTAGATTACCTGTCCTACATCCTTCGGCTCCTCGATGGCGCTTATGATCAACAAAGACTATGGCGACGCCACGCTCGACCGTTGGCGAAGACGAAAACGGCGAACGCCTTTATCCACCGTGCCAATAGTTCAAAGCAAGATTGGCGCGCGACAAAGAACTCAGAGTTGGCTTTCAGCAGTACACTCCCAGCTTTCGTTCAAAAGCCTTCTTTTCCGTCATCTTGCGATTGTGATAAACCTTCACTGTGCTCTCGATCCTGTTATTGCTCCAAGCAGGATCCTTCCTACTTTGACGGCGAATACGCTCATCTCGAAATCTACAAGGACGCACTTGGCGAAGTATCGGGCAAGTCAGTATTCGACCTTGTCCTCGGCAGGCACATAAGGCGGCAAAGTCATCAGAGCACAGTGACCATTTACACTCTCGACGGATTTCGACCAATCATGCAGTACGAAAGCAGAAGTAAGGTCTATTCTCAAACTCAGACGTTTGTTTTTTGCTAATTAGACTGCAGAAGAGCGGAGAGAAAGACTCGAAAGGGAGCGAATACAAAGGGAGGAAAACGCCAGGCTGTTGGCGGAGCAACAGCTGCAGTACAGACTTGAGTACCGAGCAGAGAGGGCACGGGCGGAGGCTGAGTGGGAAGCGAGACAAGTCGCCGAGAGGGAACACGCCGAGGGTCCGCCAACATACGAGCAAGTCAATCAGGATCTCTGTAATCGTTCCCTCGGGTCGGCCGCGGTTTGCCCGTCATGTGGTGCAACGATTGTTCTTACCCGGCCTGAAGTTGTCAGCGACGCTGTCCGACAACGTGCTATCGCTTCTCAACTCGATAGCCATCAAGAAGAGCCCTCACAGCCTGGCAACGGAGATGACACGACGATGGGAGGGGGGGCATCTCGAAACTGAGGGATCTAAATTTGCTTCGGTGCGCATGGAGTTCGAGATGCAGTGCCAGTATTCTCATGGGTTGACTTTTGGATGCGATGCAAGGGGCTTGTTCAGGCGATTTCAGCTGCAGGAGGCTTGAGAAAGCCTTTCGCATCTATATTTCTTTGCAAAACAGAGATAGCATATAATTCCACTCAAAGTCTTGCATATCCGAAGTCGGGTTAGAATGTCTCTGTGCAGCGTGGTAGTACCACATGCACAAGCGGAGACATGAGCATGTTTGACATGATCGTGTGGGGCCTGGGGCAGACGATGGGACTATTTCTACTGTCCCGAATGTATCAATCTTTCGCAAAGATTAATATATGACCTCTTCTATAGACCTGTTTCAAGACTTCCGAAGAAAGATAGCGTAAACGGTTGATGCTTCTTTACCTACTAGGTAGGTAGTGAGAGTACCTTCACGCCGGTACGAATTCGCTTACCATACGTGACATACTAGGTACGAAAGGCAACCGAAAAGGCATCCAAAAAGAAAAGGCGAACTGGCGGTTGCTGTTCCGCGTTGGGAGATGACGTCGGCTGCGGTTGTGGTTGTGCTGCCTCAGCCTTGCTCTCGCAGTAATTGCGTACTTGAGCCTCATGCCTGATTTTCATGCAAATTCAAGGTCTCCCTCTCCAGTAATTCTCAAACAATCTTCTGCCCGATCGTCCTCCGTAAAGTCTGGCTTTAGAAACCCCCTTTCGTCACGTAGCAAACCTCCCCGCAGCTGCTCTTTACCTACCTAGGTACCTTCATCAACATTGCGGTGGCTTGCATTTCCTAGTGTAGGTACTCTCACCCACGGAGGTCTCACCGACTCGAATCAGTACCTCATCGTCGTGCATTTACTTTACACTAAAGCGATTTCGGCCCACTCCAAGCTTCCAATAAATCACCCTATCCAACGACAAACACTCCTGGAGCGCACCGTTGACGCTTGGCCGTTGACCTGTTTGTCGACCATTACTCTGTGACCTCATCGCCTGAGCCTCCACCGCCTCAGGTGGTCGGTGGCTGCCTTGCAATGGCTTACGAGAAACATCGCAACGAAGCCTACTCGGACGACCGAAGCAGACGAGATACCTCCGACGAAACGAATGCCCGCTTCCCACCGGCTGCTTATGAACGGGCATTCGATGCTCCATATACCGCCGACCCTCGAAGACCCGCTCCACTTGATCTTCGCAATGATGAAAGATACGAGCGACGTCAACATCAAGTGGGTGAGGCTGTGGGCAGCGCAGTCGACCAGTCGACCGCTGCCCAGCAGATACATCCGGAGGTTATGGCACAAATTGTTCGAGAAGTGACGGAAAAAGTAATGGCTTCCGGGATAACCTCTCCACCTCCTGTCCCTCAGGCGCATGCAGTGCCCCGCTCTCCAACAAGCTCGACATCTACTTCCATACCACTTCGTAACGTATACACGCCTCCTTCGCCGACACGACATGAGCACGAGAGCTACGGATCTGCCTCACCAGAGTGGTCTCCCGATGACGCCGAGCCTTACCCTTCGAAAGACCAACCTACGCCTCGACGGTATGTGCGAGTCGCTTCTCCGCCTCCATTGGACGACGGGTCCGCTCGCGTCCGTCCCGATCCTGTGCGGAGAATGCCAACCGATGCGGAGGAAACTACACTGGAGAAGATATGGAAGCCACTGTTCAACTCCGAAGGACGTCCGACTGCTAGACTCGGGCAGTTTCTCCGAGGGCTTGCCACCCATATCGTTAGTACTACTCGTAGGGATACTCAAATATTCCTGTTAACATTCCTAGATTGAAGACTACGAGCCGCAGAACAGTCTCGTCATCACCCCTCAGAAGATGTTGCGGTTCTATCAGGACGTCAAGATTGTGGAGGAAAGGTATCCTTGGAGCAGTGAGTGTCTGGTTTCCGAGCGGTACCTTCTTTGCGTGCTGACAAATTGCAGTGATGTTCGGCAAAATGTCAAATTCGAGCATCTCCAAGATGTACCGCGAACTTTCGTGCCCACATCACCTTGTCCAGGAGCAAGACCAATATCAGGACGCACCACGTGTACCAGGCTTCACGCCCATCGGTTTTGAGATCTGGATGACAACCATGATTAGGGGTCACCCAGACATGGAATTCGAGCGACTGGCCAAAGCTGTGCTGGCGATGCCAATCAGTAACGCCGATGAGCAGACTGAAAGGTTCCCCAAAGAGCTGCCTCGACGGCTGTTTCCGAAGCACGCGGACCTCCACATTCAGCAGCGAGTCGTGCAAGCTGTGACTGCGGACCCTATGATCTTATTATCTAAGGGCTCGTCCACAGCGAGCACTTCTAGCAACTCTACCGCAACGGCTCCTCCACCAATGCCACCATCACCTGTAAATACCTTCATGCCCGGAAATCTTGAACGAGAACGGAATCCTTACGTAGGCGCACCCTCTGAGACGGCAATTGACGACTCAGCACCACCTGCCTTTCCCCTCGAACGAGAGCGTAAACCATACGTTGCCCAGCCCGGCGGTGGCAAAGCCTACGACGATGATGACCGCAGTAGTACTGCGTCCGAGCCGCGTCGGTCTCGTACAGAATCGACTACCAATCGCCCTTGGCCTCCTTCTGGGCCACAGCAAGTTCCTAGAGGTATGAATGACCCAAATCCTCCGGCTCGCCATCAACGCACTGGGTCGACCGTGAATAACAATCCCCCACCTCGTCGCGCCCGCAGTCCGTCAATTAACAATGGGTACACACGCCCCGGCGAATCTGTTTCAGACCTCGCGCCCGGCATGTACGGCTACTCCACTTCACATAGCGATCCAAAGGAAGACGACAGAGAGTTTGCGCGAAATGCAGAGGCGAGGCGGAATGACTGGGCAAGACGGCAAGCAGATGAGGAGATGAGTAGTCGGGGACCGGGAGCATATGCGGCTGGCGTGCCACCACCGCCTCCGCAACAGCAGCATAGAGGGAGCATGGACGAGGAGTACTACCGTAGAGGAACGGGGCCAGGATATGGACATGTCAGTGGTGTCGGGACTGGGAGTGGATTCGCAGGGTATCCTCCGCCACCACCGGGGATGAGATGAGATGAGGTAGATGATGAGCGTGCGATGGGAGACGGTTTTTGAAATGTATTGATGGTTGAGCACGACTCGCTGATGATATAACTGTACTGCGAGCCAGCGAGCGTTTTCATGAGCATGGTGCTTTCGTCTCGGTTACGACTACCTTCTAACGAAGGATCTTGAAGCCTATGTATATGTGTGTATAAAGTGCTGGCCCACCCCACAATGAAACTGGCACTGATATTTCCATGAAGACAGTCTTCGCTGAATCACGTCGACCAGTCAATTTACGACTATGGTGGAGTGTCAGTGCTATATAATGTACACTGACAAGAGTGGCAGTACGTACGGCCATGGGTGGCTGGAAACTGGGGCATCCCGTCCGCTCTGCCATACATAAGCAGTCAACCGGTTGAGTAGCAGTGTGGTGGTGACCACGCTCGAACTCCCACTGCTGTACGTTTTTGCACCTGCATGTTTGTTCGTGTTTTGGGTTGTACTATGACTAGTCGCTCAACTGCTAGGTATTAATTTGGAGATTCGTATTTCCTAGTGCTGAAAGATAGATGCTGTACATTATCTAATCCTCCTGTGAATGAAAGGGTATTCCATAGCTTCTAAGTTTCTACGGAAATGATCTTTTAAGATTTCTTCTCTACACGTAAACTAGGGTGCGAGGGATCGATGCGAGAATGTCACGACTAGACTTCGACTCGGGCGTCAGGGCCTCAAAACTCCCGAGAAACCTCCTGGGTTGTAGGTTTGTCAAGTCTTACAGATTCACTCGTCTCTAACATGACCAACAAGCTATAACATCTCGGTTGGACTTCGCAAACACAGTAAACCCCCGAGTAAGTTCTATAAAAATTACCTGTTAGCTATGAGATAAATTAAGTGAAAGGAGTAGCATCGCAAAAGCCTGAGTCCTGACTGCAACGCCTTTCGCTCGTACAGAATAGCAACCATGTAACACCGATGCTCTTCCACCTCCATCACTAGTCCGTTAACATGGTAACCGCTCCAACCTACCATGAAGCTGAAGCAAAGATCCCTTCTCGTGTTCAACTTTTCGCTATACAGCCTCTGGACTTTCCGCTTAGCGCTCGAGCAGCCAGCGGTTGTCCTGGCTTACTCTACCAGCACACCGCCAGCTTAATGTGGACGCTCACTTGCTGCCGGCGGCTGTATGGATAGAAATTCTGGGCCCGCAGACTTGCCGGTGGGATGAGGATTTCGGCAGGGCCGCGGAGAGGAAGGCCACTTGGGGAAGGGTAAGTGTGGGTTGTGTGGGGAGCGGTGGAGACTTTGGAGAAGGCGGTTTGGGGAGGTGGAAGGGATGCAGGAGGAAGAGGGGGAGGTGGGGAGAGCGGCGGAGGAGGCGGAAGGGAGGATAAGGAGATTGAGGGTGGAGGGACGTGAATGGCTATGGTCGTGTATGTTGCTTGTAGCTGGTGCAGTGGAAGCTTTCGCCCGACTATATTGCACCAGCATTCATCTTCAGCGGTATAACGAAACAGCATAGTTACCATCTAATGATAAGCTACATTTCTGTGATGAACAGAACGACAGGTGTATGCAATCTAACATTAGAGCCCCATCAGTGGTGAAGCGTCAAGAAGTGCTTGGATTAGATGATTATTTTTCAAAGAATAAAACGAGAAGCGTGCCATGCCTGTGCGTGAATAAGTGTAATCAGACCCTGCGGCCGGACCGACGTCGTCAAATCAGACGATAGCTGCTGCAGACATGTCACCAGCAAAGCCACCGCACTTTGATTAAATTAGTTTGAGTCCCGATTAGCAAGCTTTATACTCTCTCGTCGTATCAAAATGGCAACACGAATTCTCCAGTTACGGCCTAACTCGGATGTACTCATCGAACTCCGTAGCATGAATCCAACATCATACCAGGAGATAACGGTTGTATGTCGCCAAGTCTCTTGATGACTACCACTTATGGTTCATAGTGTTTGCTCATGAGTGATAATACGGCTGAAGTGTTGATGATGACGAAATTAGCACATACTGATGATGTTGACGGTGCTGCGGCTGATGCTCATTAGTAAAGAAGGTGATCACCGTGTCAAGTTCGTCACTTCCTCCGGGTGAGTTTAATTCGCTGTCTGGTTGAATTCCACATTATCTTAAAATATTCGGCGGGTGTGTCTGAAAGAGGAGTGCGAAAAACATCTCTCCCATGTTCACAACTTGATTCAGATCGTTTTGCAGGAAAGTCAACCCTAATGAAACGAGATATTCCTTATGCAACAGTGCACTCATGAGATCTACCCTAGTGACACCCTTTTCAGAACATGATCTAAGACCGCTGAATCGAGTGTTGTAGAGGCGCACCTTATGAGCCGGGAGCACCTCAGGTCGGCACGACGCAAATCCGGTAGCGTGCTCCAGGCGAAACAAATGAGCCGTATGATAAAGTCAATTTGAGACCCACCATCGAGTACATAAGTGTATAGAAAGTCTATAAAGAACGTAAATGGAAGAGGAGCAGCATGTATGGCACGATTAATCCTGAAAACACCTGGGCCAGCGCCCATCCAGCGTCACATGAGCAGAGTCCCGGGCGGTCGCCCGTATTACTGCTGAGCATGTAAAGGTACTATCTTTCCCTGGAATATTTTGCTCTAAAACTCGTCTCGGCTCCCTACTGCCGATAGTGGTGCCAGGCGGCCCTCAAGACGTTCATCGCGTTGCTCGCTCATGTCTCATAGCTTATAACATCTTGCCTGCTCTATAACAACAATCTCGCTACGCACAAGGCTTTCGCGCTGTCCGTAGCCAGATCTCTCAATAACCACCATCTTATATGATCTTCGTCGGTACAATTGTGCATGGTCTACACAGAAGGATAAAGAGGCGTGTGATCTTATCGTGCGGGATCCGTTTGAAAACTTCGACGCTTGCCCAGGTTGAACGCCAATCTCTATAGAGATGTTTTCGGTGTTGGTGACAGGTATACCATGCTGATCAACTGTAAACGATGACGGTAAGAATCAACATCCAACGCGCAATCATCACCAACCGCGCTGCTGATGATGCTGCAGAGGACCACACGATGGTGCTATGGATATTTTGCTCGGCCAAAAATCGTTGTACTTATATGCAGATTCTTATCATCCGCTACGGCGTGGCGCCGAGTCCGGCGAGCAGGTATGGCTTCTCGATCTGATACCAATATGGGTTTTCGCAGTGGCGCTGTAGTGATATTACATTACAGAGCGCTTCCGGTATGTATAGACTTTTCTTGTCGCCATCACCGCAGATGCTGATAGCTCTCACAAAGTTGGCTCTAGAGGCCATCGTGCCGGGTGTGGGCTCGTTTCATTAATCACTGAATTCACAAGGCGGGAGCCAGCTAATTTGCCCTGTCCTTTATCACAGAACGAGTGGCGTCCAAGTTGGACTCGGAGGTGTACTATCTATATAAAGATAAGTAGTTGTACGAGCATTCTTCCTAGGAGCTGATGGCAGGATCCATGATACAGAAAAGATAACCTAGTCAAATTTTTAAACGCTGCCGAGAATGTTCTTTGCCCTTCTCTTCTAGACAATGCCTAAACTGACACTAAAAAGGTATCTCTCGCCTAGTCTAGAGCCAAGTCAAGGGCTTAATGTGGCAACACCTTCGAGCCAAAGTCATAGGTATAGACTCAAGCACGCTTTGAATCTTCTTCGGGTTTCCAAGGACCTGAATATCGCAACTCCGTTGAGGCAGATGTTTCTCGGTGATGCTGACGCTGAAGCCTCGATGAGCGACGACTGCCGATGATGATAACTGAGATGTCATTCTGATACTGGTATTGCCCACCCAGCAACCAAGCTGATGCTAATGCTACTGCTGATGCTGTCGACGACAACTTCGCTGATGATGGTGGACTTAGGACCTTGTTCATTAGTCCCACTGTTCCAGTCAAGTGCAGATTCTAGCCTCCCCGCCTCAGTACGTGTGCCTGGACACTTGATGCAGTGGTTTCCAAGATACCGAAAGGCTGATCTCATGGACAAGACGTGATATAAGCATGCGCAGGCTGCGGGAGATGATGGCCTGTCATATTCTCTATTTCTTACTCAGTTACAGGGAGTCCTCAGTATTGACTCCTGCGCCGAGAACAAGTAGCTCCGCGGCGACATAATTAACTTCTTGTAATCATCTTCCATTGGAACCCCAATCTGCAAAACAAGAGTGGTATATTTCCCAAGAATCAAAGCAACGCTATCTATCCCGCCTCCTCATGAATCCATGCATATGCCCTCCCAAACTCTCGCGAAGCCGATCAACAGCCAGCCGCAGACGATATGCAGGATTTATTATACAGGTTATACGAGTTAAAACGAATCGGTGCGGTGGAACCACAATAAATAAGGGAGCTCAAGCTTTATCCGTGCTCCCCTTGTCGTACCAAGAATGCCGGGGCTTCTTATGACTGCTGTCTTTCTCTTTTTCTTTTTCCTTGTCTTTATGGCTATCTTTACTCTTCTTATCTTTCTTTGCCGCAGCTTCAGCCATGAGCTGCTCGAAGGCGATGTAGTCGCCTTCCTCGTCCGGATCTCGCGCAGCCTGTGAGGACAGTCAGAATCTCCCCTCTACGCCATGCGACCTGCGGACACTGCACGAACTCCAAACCAAGCGGTTCGCCAACTGAAGGCCAAGAAAAGCGTAACTCACCCTCTGAAAAATCTCCCCAACAAGAACCAACGCGTGCGCCCTCTCCATCCTCTTCTCCAACCTAACCTTCTTATCCCCCAACACCCTCTCACAAACATCCCTCAGCACGCCCTGAATCTCAAACTTGCTCCCCCGCCACGCAGCCGCCAGTATCTTCCCCGTGACCCTCTTCTCATACTCCGCCCTCTTCTCATCCGTCCACTCATCCCCGCCCTTCTCCTCCGCCTTCGCCATCTCCTCCATCGTCATCTGCGCATCGATCGCCGTCGATATCGTGCCCCACGTCTCCTTCGCCAACGTCCCTTTGTCTTTCAGCCGTGACCAGAAGCCGGGTATGCCGAGGAGTTTTTGGGATTTGATGAAGGAGGTCGCTTTTTGGAGGTATGTGGCGCCGATTGCGTGGAGGATTTCTAGGCCAAAGGATTCCATTTTCAGGTTTTCGACTTCTAGCCGCGTCTTTTCTTGGAAAGCTTTTGTAACGTCCGGGCCTTTATCTGTTTCCGTCCAGACGCTTATCCGGTCGATGAGTTTCTTGGCTAGGGTGTCGACGCGCTCTTCTCGGATCCGCCGCCGCTCCATTTCGTACGCTGCTAGCTCCTCCCGTTGTTCTTTCGTTAGCCCGCCCTTCTTCTTCTCCTTTTTCCGCAGCTCCTTCTCTTCTTCGGTGACGCCCGCTGCGTCAAGACGTGCCTCCTCTTCCGAGCGATCCATGATGGCGCGGCGGATAGGTATGCCCTTTGGTCTGTGTTGAGGTGTACTTGCGCCAGAGGGTGTAGCGGAGGAGGTAGTATGAGTCGAAGCCCGAGAAGACTTGAAGTCCGAGGGCGCCTTACTGTCGCCTTGTAAGGCCTCAGCGGAGACATACAATGGTGGAGGCGGTGCATCGGGTGTTGAAGTTTCAGCCGAGACGTATATTGGTGGAGGTGCTGCAACGGGTGTGGATGTGCTTTCTGCTGTCACTTCCGCAGCTTTCTTCTCAGCATTTGCAGAGGCTTCGGCGGCAGTTTGATTCTCTTCCTCCATCTCTTTCATTGTGATGTCCATGGTCTTCGTTAAATCCTTCATTAGCGAGATCTCGCCGATCCTGTCTACACTCAGTCCTTGCTCTCTCAATCTACCTGAAGCCACACGCACCAGTCGACAAATGCATCGCCACCAAATATCATGCTAAAGAACTCCGCGGGGTCCTCTGCTTGCTATCAGCCACATGTAATCCTGATTTTATCTTCCCTTCCTACCAAAGCCGCTGCTCGGCACCGCCTTCTCCTTGCCGAACTTATCATATTGTTTTCTTAACTCCTTATCGCTAAGCACCTGGTACGCTTCGCCGATCTGGGCAATCCGAGTCAGGCTTGTTGGGAACACGGTAGGCGATGTTGCGGAATACGTACAGTTTGGAATTTCTGGTGCGCAGTTTCATCGCCGGGGTTCTTGTCTTAGGCATTCTGTCAGCAATATCCGATAAAGAGTGGTGCAAGGAAAATACCAGGATGTAATTGTATGGCGAGCCTCCGATATGCCTTTTTGATATCGAGTTCTGATGCTGTCGGCGGGACTTGCAGAGCGTCGTAGTAGATGGTGTCTACTACCATACTGGCGACTAGGGAAAGGAAGAGCTCTAAGACTGTGAGGTTTGCTAGGTGTTGAAGCAAAAGCTAGGTAGTGGAATAATGGTTGAGAGGTGAGGCGCAGTTGAGTTGCGTATTTACCATCAGCCATGCACTATGCACCGTTGCCAAGCTTTTCGAGGGGCGTACTCGAGTTGTGACATCCCTGTCGCCGCTCCGCTCCGCTGTGGGCGAACTCGAAGAAGTCCTGAGTATTGTTAGGTACCAGGAAGCGTAAAGTCAACCCTTTGCAAGGTTAAGTACCTAGGTACATTGTGCAGGATAAGCCGTCTATAAAGTCATCTTTGAAAATATCAGATAATTCAAGCTCTCACTAAGTTACAAATAGCAGCAGGCCATTGAAAGCCAGTGCCAGTGCCAGTGCCAGATAAACGCCAGCCATACCAGGCTGAAATGCGCGCCGTGACATCCCGCCAGTATGTCGAAGGGGACGAACCCTCGAAAGCGTGCCCACCCATAGATATGATCTTTAACGCCATGCATATGCTGAAAGAATCCCCGTCCCATATGAAACATCCTCCATTGTAACTGCCAAGCCATCCGGGCTTCGACGTGAGTCCCAACTCATATCGTACCACAGAAGTGCCACCTTAGACGACGTACTTCGCTCTCGCTCGAGTACTGCCGGCGTGCGCACTATCCGTATGGCCAGTGAACTCCACCTGAGCAGTCTCGTCCAAGTTTAGAGCCTCCTTGAGCCTCCTTCCAATCTTCATAAGGACTTCCTTCCCTTGCTCCTGACTCCTTCCCTTGCCACCCGCATTGTTACCTTCACCTCCACCGGGTATGCTCTTGCCCACAGTGCGAGTCCATAAACCTATCCGATAGAATGCCTTGCGAGAGTTGACCACCACACCCATGATCTCTCCATCGTCGTCATCCTCAAGTGTTTCGCCAATGGCGGCCAGCATCACGTTGAGCCATAGCTCATCAATGGGGACGTTTTTGCGGTCCTTGGTCGTAAATGCCCATTTGCCGCCGTGCTTGTTCTGTGGGTCTTCCCATTCCGGTCGGACGCCCTTCTTGAATAAGTGGTAGTCCGCTTTTTGCGGGAGCTCGGAAGTAGGTGTGATATTGTTCTGAAGAGGAAGGTGAGTGACAGTCATGCCAGGCTGGTGGAAGGGAACAACTCACGTAGATGCCCCAAAACTCCTCGACGGAGTCAAAGCTGATGACCTCTTTGAGCAACTCGTTCCAGTTGTCGCCCTGCCGACAGTCAGTGTACTGCTCACGCTAGCGCATTATCGCAGGTCGAGCTTACCTTTCCACTTGGCGGTTTGGTGAACCACAATGTCCATGTGTGCGCAAGTGGATGCTTGACGTTAAAGTTTTCAGGATCATGAAAGACGGTGACGAGATCGCTGTCGTTTGCGTCCATGTGTCCGCCATTTTCTCGACTGTCCCCATTCACTTCGTCGGCTGGCGAAATGGGGATAGTATCTAGAGGCACGGGCGAGGCAGGGTTGGCAGCCAGGGTCGCCATATTGTGACGTTGGTGATAGATGTACAGTAGCAGAAAGGAAGATCCGGGTGTGATCGAGGTGAGTTGAGGACAAGCGTTTGCGGAGTGATAAAAGAAAGAATTGGTTGAGGTGAAACGCTTGTGAAGAAGGCTAAAAGGAAAGGTTGTTGGGAGGTGGTAGAGATGTGAAGCAAAGCACCAGGCTCGCTTTCCTGTTGTAGAGGGGGTGAGTGCGACTGCAGGAGGTGAAGATAGGTGTGCTTTGTGTGCGGTAGGTGCGAGTTGTCAGCGATGCAAGACTCAAGAGCGTTCGAAGTAATTTTGTGGAGCCGCCCATTCGCGCTTGCTGCGCTTCGGACATTCCCGCCCTAACTCGTCTAAAATTTCCGTCTTGCGCCTTGCAGATGAGGACGAGTACCTTGGTAGGTAGAAGTAGGTACTTCGTATCGGGGGTATTATTTGTACAGAGGCGGGCGTGCGCCCCACCAAAATTCTGCCGGCCTCTGTACAAATAATACCCCTAATACGGAGTACCTTGTTGTCCACCAATTCGATCGCTTCTGCTATTCTACAGTTACCTAAGATAGGCGAAAATCGCACGCCGTCTTTTCAACCTTTACATAGATTCAGGTCAATGTAGTCATAGCTTCACTTGTGCTGTATACAATACCGATCAAAAACATAGGCTACTAGGAATGAGCCATGTGTCTTAAATGGCGTCGTCCAACGACTGCATGTAACTCAATATAAGCACATCTTCGGCACAACTGCAGCTAGTGTTTTGAGCTGAATTGTAATTTGACATCAGTGCTAGCGCCGCCATAACAAATCAAAGCCACAGAGACTGTGATCAGTCAATCCTTTGTGAGGTATTATGCACCCTATGAGTTAGCTATTGTACATACATGTACACGTCTTGGCGCCACTCTCCTTTGCGCCTCGATGACAACAGTCAAGGTGAGAGGATGGCACAAACGCGGCTTCTAGAGCTCGCCATGCTCTTGATTTGTTGCGATACTCGGCGCTGCAGGTTTCGATGCAAAGACGGGCCCAAACGCCTTGAACCCCTGCTCCCAAACCTCGCGCAAGGCGATGTCGAACCTTGCGCCAGCAATCCAAGCGACAACCAACTGTATCCCCAGTTAGTCAACCTCTGCGAACTTCATTAGGTTCCGTCAGGACACTTACCATGATGACTGAAATGACAAACAAAGTTCCGCCGACAGCAAGGCCCATGTAGAACACATCCCACTTCGCTTCCTGTCTTTCCAGTCTCTGCTTCTCTTGTAGTTCGGCTGTGAGCGTGGTTTCGGAACTAGACCCCGCAGTCTTCACAATGGCGTCAGGTTTCTGCGACGGAAATATCGTCTCGATGAACTGCTCAATCTGGCTTTCTGTCAACAGCAGACCTTCAACGGGAGCAGCTCCGTAAGCGCCTACCTTGCCACACACGATGCTGATTTTGAGAAAGTTGGGATCTGCCGGGTTATTCTTCTTGTGTATCTTCCGCGCATACTCTCGGAACACATCGCACACCGACTGCAAGTTCTGCGACGATCTTATCATAAGTTTACATGCTTGTCCCTTGGTGATCTTGACATTTCTCTCAAATATTGCGTAGTTTTGGAAGCACAATTCAAGCGTTGCGATAGCCATCGATTGCGGTATAGCAGCAAAGTTGAACACGCTTTGGTCTTTGATGCCGGCGAGGTAGAAAAGACATTCGTCGGCTCGTGTCAGCGCAATGAGCACCATCTCTGAACTGCAGGCAAGCGCCTTCTCACGATTCTCCGGCTTGAACAGATCATCAAAGTCGTCAACATACTTCGACCACACCTCTTTCGGCCAGAACCGTCTCTTCTCATCTCTATCTTCTCGGATGTCTCGAATGATATTCGTTTGCTGGAGGAACTGGCCCATTGAATCTTGGAGATCCGGTCTCTTAAGAAGCGCGGGATTCGCCAGACCGCTTTCGACGAATAATCGTGTCAAGCCCTCCCCGACAAGTCCTGCCACGTAATGGCAGTAGCGCTCATAGTCTGCAATGGTATCAACGCCGTTTACGTTGTGTTCGGCAATATTTGCGTAATCCGCCATCCCATTGCCCATCTCCTTCGTTATGTCTTTGATGATCTTCTTGTAGGCAGGCTTGATTTTCTTATACTCCGTCACGACGTAATGAAAGTTGACCAGCAAATCCCTGTCCTTCTCGTCCGGTCCACTGCCATTGTATGTCCATCCATCCTCCTCCAAGTGGGTGTAAAAATTCCTCAACAAGGGGTCCTTTTCTTCTAGCGCAATGGTCATGTCATCTTCAATAGTGTCGAGGCCGCGAAGAGGTAGGTAGAAGAGGCAGACCGGGACAAGGAGTTCCGGATTTAGTTCTTGGATTACTGTGCTGAAACTACGGCTGGTTTTATCGAGTAAGTTGAAGCAGTGTCGCAGAGGGATGGGCTCTTTTTCTTCATTTCGTTCGTGAACAGGTTGATGGTAAACGTTCCTTCCGCAGTCTATGTCAGTTGATGTTCATTTTGAATGTGTGCTTAACTTACCATTGTATTATGGCTCTGAACTCGTCGTAATGCCAGATGTAGTACAAGAAGCTCGAGATTTTGCCCATGGCGAGACGCGGTCGAGTACGACTGCGCGAAGCCAATAATCCTCCGGTCTCAGATGGTTTGTGGTAAGACCTTTGTCCACTCGATGATGCTAGTTCGCGCAATATTCAATGGCGTGAACGACACAGAATCTCCAACAGGTGGACATGGTAGATGGTCTGCGCGTCGATGGATTTTCTCCGCACATGTCAGTGGTGTAGCGCGATCTGCTGGACCCTGGGACGTTACTGCAAGTCAGACCACGTTCCTTACTAAGCAATGTGATTCGATAAGGCTCTCAGCGCGGTTTGAATTTGAATTTGAAAAGAATAACTGAGAAAGCTGCTTGGTGAAGCGCATAGGACACTTAGGCTTCAAGATCCGCAGCTCCATAGGGTATCCAAATATGCCAGCGCCATGCGAATCACAGCCGAAGCTGTATCGAGACCCAACGCCAGCGCTATGCTACAAACCAAAAAAGAACGCACTCGACCTCATGCACTTGTGGAGTAGGACAGAAGTGGCCGATGAGACGCTTCAGACCGGCAACTTGCAAGTCAAGCCGGTTGGGGAAAGAATAATCTCACCCGCTTCTGTTTGGTATTCGTAGAGAGTGAATGGTTTCGAGGTCGGCCCCTCTTATTCGTTTTGGCAGATGCAGACCCATTAAGGACCACAGTTCTCGGTGTTTTGGTGTTACCGCCGGGTCGCTGCAGACTTGCTGTAGTATCCTTCGCTGCATCTTTAATCGTCTGCTTTGAAAGACAAAAGTCGATATGGTCGTTGAACGCTCGGTCATCGGCGGGCTGAGGTCGTCCGCATACTGGGCAACCCCAGCCCATGTCTTTCGGCTCAGAGCTCTGTTCTCGAGCCCTCGGCGATGGATTGGGTAAGATTTCCCTCCCGTGCTTCCTTCGACGATTTGATTCGGCTAATTCTTCTTCAGTCATCTCATCGAGTCGCTGCATGGTCTCTTGGCTGAGAGCCTCAAGCTCCTCCATTTCATCTTCTCGCTCTTGACGAGCCGCTTCCTCGAATTCAGTATCTGGCCATATCTGCCAACCTTCGTTGTCTACGCTTGTGGCCTGCTTCGGACTAGGTCCAGGTGCTGGTACTGATATAGTGGGGCGTCCCAGGCCGAAAAAGTCGGTCTCTGGCTTTCTAGTACTGACAATGTGAGTGACACGAAGTCCCATCAATCTTAATGTCATGCCAGGTATTTCTTTCTCCAATTTGGCAAGCATGGGTTCCGAATATTTGTACAAGTCTTCTGCGAGATGTATGGCTTTTGGTGGAGCTACTTGTCGCGTTAACACTTCATAGGTATGCAACTTGATTTTCAGAACCAGCGTCCGCCCCTTGAACTGCGTTCTCTGCAAGTCTTTCTCTAGCTCTTGAGCTATCCTCTTAAGCGTTTCTCGCAGCTCGGCTTTGCCGCTCATGTCTTGAAACGTGCTCTCCGTACCGACACTCTTACGCTCATGCTCCTCTGCAGGCTGCACATTGGTCCGACCAAGACCCAGATAACACTGCATGAGGAACTGAAACGCCTTTTCACCAAAGAGCCTGGACAGATAGGCACGCTGAGGGTACAAGTCCCCCAAATTCTTCACGCCTATCGCATCCAGTTCGCGCTCGAAGACACGACCTATACCATTGACCTTCCGGGTCGGAAGATCCCGCATGAACGCCATAATCGTATTCCGGTCACTAGGAATGCGAAATTGTCCATTCGGTTTATTCTTGTTGGAAGCAATCTTCGCCAGCTTCGCGTTCGCTGCAATGCCAGCCGAGATGGTAATCTTAGTCTTCTCGTGCACTTCCGCACGAAGTTGCGAGACGGCATCTTCAGGGTCCATATTGTGCTCTATGCAGTACTCAGTAATGTTGAGGTATGCTTCATCGATACTAGCACTCTCGAATCGCTCATCGTAGTTGGCCAGAACCGCACGAACTTCTTGCGCTTTGGCCGTATACTTCTCGAAGTTGAGCGGGAGGCATATAAGCTGCGGGCAGAGCTTCATGGCGACGAAGCCTGCCATGCCACTACGGCATCCAAACTTGCGCGCATGATAATTGCACGTCGTGAGGACACCCTTGCCCACAGCCATAGGAACATCTTTCAGTTCCGGCCTGTGCAGCTCTTCAACCGCAGCGTAGAACGCATCGCAGTCGATATGCACGAGGACCTGGGACAAGTCCCGCGATAGCTCCAGCTCCGCGATATAGTCATCTGCTCTTCGAAGATCGGACGTCAGATCAAGCTTCTCCAATTGCCTTTTGCGAGCCAGTATACGTTCGATCTTCTGGGTGAGGTTCTTGTCTTTGACTTCTTCATTGTTGAAGAACTTCGAGCCTTTGGAGGCATTGTAGATTACCTCCGAGACCTGCGACCGTCAGCATCGAGAAGAGAGACAGACGCGTTTAGACGAACCTTCTGCTGGTCAACGGTGTCTTGGCCCGCCTTGGTCAACGAAGGTCCCAATAGGTGGTATTTAAGAGTATCATGTTCGCCAGCTGCCTGCACAACGGCCGCCGCAGCACTGGTCGTGGCCGGCTCGCCGGCATCTGCGCGAGTATCATCTGCAGACACGTTCGCATCCGCGTTCATCGCGTACCTCAGTAATTTCTCTTGAACGCGACATTTGTGGTCTCGTATTGTAGTCGTAATGCTGATATGTTCGCTGCTGTAGAAAGTGGATCGAGGGGATCGTGCAGTTGAAACGGACCGCGCCGGGTGGAGTCATCTCGAGTCGTGAATCCCTGTCGCTCCGCGTATCGATTGCGAAGCTCCCAGGATCTGCGACTCGTACCGAACTGGGGTCACAACATCAACATAAAGGTAACTTATTCAGAACTCCACAATTACTTGACATAGTAAGTATTTTCCTACCCTGAATACGTTGTCTACTCACTTATGATACTAAACGTGTCACAGAAAGTCTGCCCGGCGTCTCGTCTTCGCCATACCAGCCTCGCGCTCCACACTCGTTTATTCAACCTACCCCAGAACAACAGCTACGAACTTGAAGAGCAGCCATGGTAAGTCGATACTCAGCGCCATGACAGCCTTGTAGAGTAGGATGGCGTAGAGATATCGCAAGTCTAAGTGCAAGCAATCACAATGCCGTCCGGCCACCAGACCACCAGCAATGCCCCTCGGCCACTCATGCCCACCCTCGCATCCAGACGAAACGTACAATCACCCATCACACCAAAGCTAGCCGGCTACACTAAGCCCTCGACCACCTCCCTATCAAGTCGATCAGCCCGAAGTGAAGTTCTTCTGTCTTCAAACAGTTCGTCAACAGAGAGTTTCATCACACCCTCGAAATCGTTCCTCATCACGAATGTCACGCCTCGCTCCTCGCGGCGGCAGTCCCGAGTAAACCCCACAAATTCGACACCGGCCAGCGCTACGGGTAGTGCACGGCCATTTTCACCCGGCAGTCCTCCCAAGAGCGTTGAGAACAGGGGAGTGGACAATGGGCTAGGTCTGCGGATACCTGCGGTAAAAAGTCCTTTAAGCGTTGTGGATGGAGGGTTGTCGGATACTCTGGGATACTTTGCGCGTATACCTGGTATATCGCCTTTTGCACAGTCAGGGCCAGGATCGGAGAGTGGTCGCAGTGAGGGGAGCCAGCCGTTCCTCCGTGCGGATGATGCAAAGTCGGATGTGAAACCGAAGAGACCACCAATGGCGGAAAAGACGTCCAGTTTCTACTACGCCAATGGTGAACAACCGAAGAGACCACCCATGGCGAAGAAGACGTCGAGCTTTTATTACGCCAATGGTGAGGAGCTGCAAGTTCAGTCAAGAAGTCCGGCAATATCGAGTCTACTAGGCAGTGAGGATACACGTTCCGACATTAGGGCTTCCCGAGTCAACGGCAGCTCCGACTCGCAGTCACTCTTGCAGATCCGCTCATCTCCAGGCCCAATGCCGTCACCAATAGCCGTGTTTCTACCGCCTCAGCTCTCGCCATGCCCTACGCTCAGACCTCTTTCGCCGTCAAAGGAAAGCATCCATTTATCCTACCGCAAGGGAGCGTCTCAGATAATACCGCGGACTAGCCATCGCCCCCCAATTCCCGCAATATTCCCGACAACACCATGCCCGGTTGAGACTGCTACGACGCGGCGGCGGTCAAGCACAGAAGTAGTGACACGGCGACCGAGCCACCCGAGGACAGCCAGCTTGCGTTCGATAGATGCCAGTCTGAGTTTGAAAGTCCTCCCGCCGATAGACTCGATACCGAGTATACCAATCTATTCTGCACCCCCTACGCCACTCCACCACGCCGACCCGCCACCTACACCGTCAGGAGTCAACGACGGACTACCACTCCACAGTCCAACAAAGCTCGATCCGCAGCAGGACGATCTAGCCGCAAACGCGAGGCGGGAAAGGAAAGTCTTGGACCTCGAAATAAGCAACTCTTCACTTCTGGCCGTCAATCGCTCCCTCGAACGAGAAGTCCGGAAGCAAAAAACGGAACTGCGGCGCTTTCGCCGGTTAAGTCGAGCAGGCCGGCTATCTGTAGCGACGACTTGCTCGTCGGTAGGCGGTCTAGACCCTCTTGTCGAGGACGACGACAGCAGATCGTCATTCGGGCTTACGGAAGACGACCTCGAGGATAGCTATCTGTCAGATGGAGCATCAATCGATGATGACGAGGCACTGAGTCCCGGCGCGCTAGCGGAAAGCGATGCAAGACACAGAGCGGAGGATGAAAGACGGTTACAGGCTGATCTGTCGCGCCATAGAGAGTTGCTGATCGACAGCTCGAAGATGAACCAGAGCATAAAAAGGTGTCTTGATTGGGCGGATGAGCTGATCAAAGACGGAAAGAAGGCGCTCGAGTATAGGGTAAGGGTTAGCGATGTCAAGCTTGGCGGTCGAGTCCTTGCGCAGGACGATGAAGACGAGGAGCGGAAAGAGGAGGTTGATCAGGAGGTTGATCAGGACGAGGTCGATGGCCTGCCGGTAGCGGATCCACGTGAAGCCGTGGATGGAGAGCGAGGAGGCTTTGGACATGATAGGACGAGTTGGGATAGTGGTGTTGGCCTTGAGAGTCCGACTAAATTGACATTCGATGCGAGTGGAGAGATAACTTGATCAGATTCATCAAAGGCGTGCAGATCAGGTGTGGCTGTCAGGCGTTATGCTGCATATTGGTTTTAGTAGCTTGAACAAGCTACGGAGTCGGAGGTTTCAGCGTGTTGCTTTGAGAACGGAAGGTCTAGCGTCCAATCGTTTCGTTCGGAGTTTGTTCGTTCGTTTTATGAGTAAGATACCCTCTGCTCTTTTCGATCTGGAATCAGGACAGATATCCTTTTCACCCTACCGGACATTATCTTGCAGAATCCTTGTGAAGTAACAAACATCCGCAGAGATCATGATTGTGGAATCCGTACAGAGTAGATACGCATCTCAGGGGCTCCCAGGTGTTCGTCAGAAACCGCTCTACACAGGAGGTGAACTATCAGTGCCCTTTTTCCTCAAGCCTCGGGGGGAGTAGCAAATCTTAATCAGCGGATCAGAGGAAGATATCCACATATTATCTTTAAGAATGAGCATAACTTTTACATCCGAATTTGGTTCATCATAAACGCAACGTAGAGCAGGATTGAACACGCGGACCGACTCACGTATTGTTTCATAACTCAAGCGTCTGAGCATTTGCGCTGAGGGTACTTGGTCAAGTACCCATAACAATGGTGCCTTTCGGAATAGCCATCACTACACAGTGATGCTGGTAACCAGTGTGGGCCTTGGTAGAAAGCCTAAGGACCGTAGCATTTGTCAAGGCGCGACACTAATCTGTTCGTATTCGTATCCCCATTGAGACGGATATGGCTGGTGTTCGATAGATCCCGCTATGAAGAGTCATTGCATAGGGCGATGGAATAAGGAGGCAAAGCCTGCGCCGCAAGAGGTACGTTTGCAGTCGCGGTCGCCAGTGCCGATCGCAGGTAAGGAAAATCCTCTCAGGGCCTATGGAATAAGGAAGGCCAGTCCTGAGCTTTTGCTGTCACGTTTGCGGCTACGATCACGAATGTCGATACCGAGCAAGGAGTCTGTTCGCTTGTTTCCAGTTCTTTCCTCCTGCTTTCATACCAAAGGATCACCGCCGACCTCAACACCAAGCTCCACAACCGGCTCTCGTCCACCTCCTATTCCCACGGTTGCCCTCTCAGAGGCAGCCTCGTAGTCAAGTTGCTGGCTTAGCATCGCCAACGCCGCGCCTGCCTCACCCAAATCCGATAGCCTAGCCGGCCGCGCGGAGTAGAATATCTGCCGGGCTGCTTCATTGCTTTTGCTGAGATGTTTAGAGGCGAGATAGCCGACGAAGGCTAGGATGCCTCCTGTGATCCCTAGGACCTGGATATAGTCGGTGACTCTGCGGAAAGGGTTCCATGTCCGATGCTTGTCGTTCTCAGATCCAGGATACGGAATATGTTTGATATTCACGCCGTGCAGGCCGGGAATGCGACTCGTGAGCTCTCTCGTCAGTGTCACCACCACACCAACTAAGCCAGGTGTATATGTACGCGCGGGCTGCCACGGCAGGCACATGCCCAAGCTCTCTCTCCTCTCTTGGATGTCTTGCTCCGTCCCCAGCCGACTCAATCTCATAACGTCCTCCGCAACAAACTTCTCCACTCCAAATAACTCTTCCCGCATCCTCTCCACATACCTACAAATCTTCTCAAACTTACTCCTCATAACCTCCCTCAGCCAAGCAAGCGGGAGCTCAGGATACAGCATCAAGCTCAAATACCCAAAAGCCAAACAATCCAAACTCGTCACATCCTCTCCATCAAATAAGTACTTCTTATCCCCCAGATACTCCTGCAGCGGTTCCAGAAAAGCCGTGACCAAACTCTCCAGTCTAAACCGTCCAGCATACTGCGGGGCTTGTATCATCGACAAAATCGTCTGTTTACTGAACGGCCCCGGTCGAACCTGATTGGATTTGGCCTGCGAGGCTATCGTGGCATTAGATCCTGAATGCTGCCCCTCAGTCTCCCCATGCGCGGTATCCACCTCCAACCCTGTAAGGCCCAAATGCTGTGTCCGGCCTCGAGCGGCGGCGCGGTGCCGTGGAGGGATCGTATAGTTGAGCTGCCATGGCAGGATGGCGGTATAGGCGGGTTGGGTTGCGGAGCGGTAGTTTATGAGGGAGGTGTAGAGGGAGAAGTCAATGAGGGGTTGGGCGGAGGTGGATATGAATGTTGAGAAGCTGATTTCCGGTTAGTTGGGATACGGTTGAGGGGAAGGCGATGGAAATGGCATACGCGGTACGATCGGCTCGCTGTTGAGGGGAGAGGTCGTCGTCTGTGTGTCTTGTGGAGGGGATCGAGTGGAGGTAGTCGACGATGCGGTGGAACCCGCTGACGAGGGTCGAGCCATGGTGGAGGAGAGGGAAGTCCTCTAATTACCCATTAGCTCTCACGAATTCGGAGGCTTTGCTGAAGAAGACGAAGCTATCCAATAAACGGGGATATACTGCTAGGACTTAACGAAGTGTCATGATCTGGCACTACAACCCATTCCTCCGGTCGCAGCACGCGCTTCAGAAAAGCCACTGCGGCTATGCCTTCTGGATCGATTGAAGGTAATCCAAAAGCAGGACCCCAGATGTGGAGCTCAAACGTGTGCATGCTGCTCGACGGCAGTTGACCGTTAAAGCTTGAACGTTAGAGCTGGCTGAGGTCATCGAGAATGATGCGGCTCTGGAGAAGTTCCACCTCGGCTCGAATTTCCCCGATGAGCATGAGGACGAGCATCAATCCAGGTACTTCTACAACAATATATATCTACAGTAGGACAACATCACGACCTCTCTCGTATGTAGTCCGCCGGCCTACTCGCCAGCAGCTCGTCTGCGACGCTTCCCCTTCCTCTTCCTTCTCTCCCAAAATCTCTCCGCTTCGATGGCGCCCCTCCGCCGCTACCTCCGCATAACGCGGTACTCCGTCCTCGAAGTGCGCATCTATCTCGAGAACCCCGCCCTAGCCTCGACCTGGTTGCTCAACCCACGCGATCCCGTCTTACCGCGGATAATCACCGCCGTCCGGCCGCTCGTGCTACCAAAGCTGCGAGAGGAGAACGAGCGTGCGCAGGGTGGGAAGAAGGGAGGGAAGAAGAAGGGGGTTAGGGACGTTGTTGTTGAAGGTCTACAGCCCTTCCCTACAGGATACTATGGTCAGAGGAGCTAAAGATCTCATACGGTACAGATGACTTCGAAGTGAGCATCTTTCTAACCGACCTCTCAACCCGGCACTCCCTCCTCACCAAGCACAAAGCCTTCACTGCCAAACCGGAAAGTATGCGGAGCAATTCTGGCAAATTGACTAGCTGGTTGCACGGCGGGACGAAGGAGGCGCCGCACATGATCGCTGAAGCGGATGATCCACCTGCGGTGCTCAGGGAAGAAGACGAGGAGATTGGCATGGGAGATGTACCTGAAGCTGTCCCAACTGGAGATAACGACAACGGCAGTAGCGATGGACGAGCAAGAAGGAGTAGACAGGCGCGCAAACGAGGGCGTGAAGGTGGGCAACTGGCAGAGGACGAAGACGCGCTGTTCGTTTCGTCCTCAGACTCCGAGTCTTTCCAAACACAAGCCTCTCCTGCCTCCCGGAAGCGGCGGAAAGCTCCCAGTAAACCTGCAGAGGGCGACGCAGACCAGGAGTCGCAGCAAGCGGATGATGACAAGAAGAAACTAGCCCTGAACACCTCATACGACGGCTTCAGCATCTATGGTAGGATACTCTGCTTGGTGGTGAAGCGGAAAGGAGGCAAGGGAAAACAGGGGTCAGGCGGCGGAGCGGGAGGTAGTCAAGCGATGATGGAGAATTGGGTCAGTACCCAGGCGCAGCAGGAGGTAGGAATTGAGGACGATTGAGATCGAGCGGGACACGTAATCCTACATCAGAAGTAAGATATGAGCTTTCAAAGTGGACACGACCGCACGATGCCGGCATCAGCCCCAAAAAGATTTAAAGGCCTGAAAGCTATAAATCTCAATCCGCCGTATGCGATTTGAACAGCGCGGTAGGGATGTAGCAGCAGCAGCAGCAAGGAGAAGCTGTTACTCGAAATGCAGCATGGAATGGCTGCTTGGCGGGTTCCAGGCTTGATCATTAAATATGCCACAAGACAGGGCAAATAACTGCAAGGCTTGGTGGTCTGGTTCTTATACTCAATGGCTGACGTGGCCGTAACGAAGAAGAGAACCCTTTCTTGGCAGACAAGGGCAGGTTGAGGTCCGTCATGTGCTCGAATGCCCAACTTTCTCTCGCTTGGTATTTCTCCTACAGGAAGTGACTATCCAGAAGCTTTCTTGCGATGTTTCGAACTCGGGAGAGGATATATCTAGCGTAGCGATGAACAGGGTAGTGTTGCTGCAGCAACTCGAACCACAAAGTTGACTCTTTGAGTTTGCAAAAGACTATGACTGGAAGTGGATGCCATCAGCAGAGGACGGAGGCGGAAAAGCGGCCGGAAGCCGACATCCCCTGGTATTTCAACTAGAATGTATTCGATCGTGCATGATTAGGTCAATATCTTGCGCCGCTCTTCCGGGGCATTGGGTTACTGGACTTGCCGTTCGTCCCTGGAATAGATTACTCTGCATTGTACAACCCAATATTATTTCGCATGCAGTATTTTGTCTTGATGTGATAACGCACTGTCACATGGCGGCGCTGTTCCGTCGATGAGATATGCAGACGGGTTTCCCCTGTGTTAGACTAGGAGACATTTTATTTTCCTATCTCTTAAAGACGTGACATAACAGGATAGAAAAGGGTGTCTTAGGTAGCTGCAGGCAATAGGAGATTTGGTAATATTTTCACCAGTGAATCAGTCACGCGCATGCTCGATGTGCGTGTTCGATATTCGCTTTTTGGTCCATGCACGACGCCGGGTTGAATTTTTCAATTCCGCACAAACGCCCTTTTGTTACTGGCTGAACGCCGCTGATGGGGTTAAAGATCCCACATTGCTGCACCGGTGAGCTTCAAGGTGCGATGGCGGCTTCGACTCGCTTCCAGAAAGGAGTTCTCGATGGGAACTTATTGCGTGGCTGGCGGGGTGGCTTAACGATCAATTGAGTGGCTGTTCGCGATGCAGCCTCCGCTGACGCTGTTAATTTTCCAGAAGAGCAACTGCAAGCCACTGTACAAGCCTTTGCCGATATCAGACTTTTAGAAATTGGTTGATGATCAAGGTTCCACGTTACTTCGTTGTCTTTTAACGAGTGTCAGATAGCCATCTCACGGCATTGATTTCTTCTTAATTGATGGAGATAATGGTTGACATTATTATCGACGAACGTGGCGTGTCGACATCAAAATATTTTACCTGGACTTTAGAAGATTTTCTTAATAGGCTTTGGAGAGGAGGTGGCAAATGCGGACGGGTACCTGACATATTGACGTGACCCACTCTCCCCCTGATGGTCGAATTTCTGTTCCTGCAGAAGCGTGCTTTTAGTCGCTAACGGCGCGTTACTCCCTGAAATTCGAAGTTGCCCCTCATCCGCAGCTGGAATCAGCTGAAATCAGCTGGGCTCAGTGGGTTCAAGGGTTTAAACTTAGGCGCCATCTCTATGCAAAGCGTCGAAGTTCCTGCACCGTGCAGCAAATCATATTTTCTGTGCCGACTCGGTCATGTCGAAAAAAGCGGAAAAAGATTTTGGTGGCCGGGGGGCAGCAGCATCGGGTTGGATGAAAGGAGACGCGCGGCAACGAAAGGCTGACGACTGCGACGCTGGAGACAAGGTGCAATACGGAGGTACTGTAACCCGCGGACATGAGCTGCTCGTGCGGGCTTGTTCGTGTCTCGCGCAGTTCGCCTCACTTGTTGCCTCACCTTTCCACCGTCAAAAAGCGATCGGAGATGATCGACGAAGAGACAGTGGTTGAAAGGTCCCAAATCCCTGCATAGTGTCTTTTTGTTGCCCTGTCCCACTGTCTACGAAGACGAAGTTCTCGTCAATGCTGTGATAGCCGTGATCACAAGCCATGTACTGCGTGCTGTGTTTGCGGGAGCAAGTGCTGGATCCAATGACATTGCTGAGCTGTCCTCGCATTAACAAGCACAAGCTGTGTCATACAATGATCGCCATTCGCCACCTGAGGAGCACTGCCTCAGATAGCGTTTCATGAATCATAAGCGTAGCGCTTGTTCGTGCGTGCCGCTCCAACCACGTAGCCTTTCCGCACTCTTGCGTGAGTTCTCTGATACTCCATCCCCGTCAGTACTACCTCTGGTCGAATTTCTGGACAGGCTTTAGCGACACGGGAGGTGGAGAACGGCCGTCTCGCCACAAACGGTCTTTATGACGAATGCACTTCCGCTATTAGTATCGGCGCACACGCGCGATGCAGGAACGAGGCTAAGAGTCAAAAGCCGTCTGCCGAAACAAGCCGTCACTCCAGATGAAGCAACGGTGGCTTAAAGGATTGGAACGCATGGGCAGTAAGCTTTCAACGGCGTCCTGGGACCAAGCTGTCAGACTTGCCGAGGTATCCACCTCGCCAGGGCTATGCCCACTTGTTCCTGCGTTGCCGGCGCGGGTTCCTTGCAGAATCAAAATCGCATCAGATGATCTTCTCTGCGTCTCCCCTGACTAGCAAGTCTAGGCAGAAAATCTCTATTCTCACCGCTGCAGCGCAGTCCCGCCCATCTGGTTATCTTCCGAAATTATGGTGAGTGACGAAAGTGCAGTGAGGGGCTCCAGGTCGAAATTGCTTGAGAGAGTTTCCGCGGTGCAGAGACACGGCGCGGCTTGCCGACGAGGCAGTCGAGGCGAAGCACGCGCCCCGCAGTAGAGGATCCTTCAGGATTTTGTTGGAATCAGTAGCACAACCACTCTTCAACCCGCCCGTTCGCATATGATTTTTGTAGCAGCACTGGATATCCGACTTTTGCTAGGTCGAAGGACGGATTACAATTACAGGGATAACAGTGACAGTACCAGTAACGGCACTCTCAGCCCTTGTGCAGGGCTACAAATGCCACATCTTTGTCGCATCTCCCGGCTAGATTGACAACCAGCTCATCAAGGGTATATCCTTGTATGGCCGAGTTTGACAGGAGGCTTCACCGCCACAGGAGAGGAGCTTCCTCCCTAATGATGCTTGATGCTGTGCCGTGTCTTACCGTGGGCCAAGGTTGGCGCCGTCGTGTTATGACCATCAATACGATGCCTCCCTGACGCTATGACAGCAAAGTAGATCCCTGGTCCGCTAAGAGGGGAGTCGAGCATATATTTACCTGTCCTCCTCTTCCTCTATCACGACATCCCTCTGTAAATACCACAATCCTCAAACAAGTCTGGTGGGCTGTGGTCGATCAACCTCTGCTTCCACACCTCACCTCCTCTACCTCGTTCCTCACCAACATAACGCAGCCTCTTACTACCACCACCACCACTTGCAGAAGCTTGACCTTCTAACAATGCCTACTTCATATCCACCTCCCTCTGGTCCACCGCCGACACGACCTCTCCCTCCTGTTCCGCCAAAGAAATGAAACAAGCCATTGGTTGTCACTTTTCGTCGACAATATCTACGGGGATGATCCACACACGCTGAACACACGCGACCTTTTGTCAGCACGGAACCCCTACACACATATTTTCCCTTACTCGACAAAGTCTCGTCTCGGGCTACGGTGACCTCCAGACCATGCGGTACCTATTACATCTTCGCTTCGTCGGCTCTTTCTGAGCAGCCGCTGTCAGTCGTTCCATTTCTCGGGCTTTGAAATGCTTCGCTTTCCGTTCGGTTACGCTTCCCACCCTTGTCCCTGCACGACGAATCCGCCTTGGTCTTGGCAGTGTTCGGCACATGCAGGTACCGATTAGCGATTCAACCGTCACGTGCAGCTTGAGGCCGCATCCCGATAAGCCACCATTTCACCAAGTCATTCAATCTCACCGTCACACGGCATTCCATCTGAGCAACTTCTGCAACCTACATGCCAAGCCCCGTTTGGCATCTTCGCTCAAGATTCAGGCTGTCGCTACTGGCTCGGCTCTTGTCATACACAGTCTCACCTTACCCTCGGTATCGCATGTGGAGGATTTCTGGCTTTCAAGTTCACGTCCGTCAACCTTACGTGCTGGCGCAGGAGGAACGGCACATGAGCGTTCATGTTTATATTTGACATGGACAGTTTTTGTACGCGGAGGATATACCCCGGCTTGTTGCGTCGCTTTTTCCTGTTAGCATTTGTAATCCTATTCCGCTTTATCAAATCAATACCAAAACAGGCTCATCCGAAGCATTGGTCAATGCGTCTTGAGAAACATCTTCCAAATTTCTCGTGGAACTTCATCCCTTCGGGATCTATACGCGTCAGGCCTTGAACACAAAAATTCCTATTGCGAACCATCAACTCCCGTCTATCACTCCCCGAGCCTCTCCGTCTGCACACAGTATCCGTGCCGTTGCCAACTCACCCTCATCAGCCCTGAAGGTTACCTGGGCAGTACTCCCTGGTATTGTAAACGCTTTAGCAGCACGCTTTCCTTCTAACTCAGGCGTCACATGCTACCCAGCTCAATCTCTGAAGTCATCCCGCGTGCCCTGTATACGTTTGCCGTCGGAGAGCCCATACTACTTCGTATCAGGGGTATTAATTCATGTTAGGCCGGCAAGATTTTCGTGGGGCGTGCGCCCGCCTAACATGAATTATTACCCCTGATACGAAGTAAAAACGTCATTTACACTCAGTCAGCGTCACGGCGCCGATACTCGGCAGCGTCTTACCAAAATGATCACCTTGCTTGACAGTGATCGCAAGAATAGAGTAACACGTCTGCCGTTCTGAGTGTAGACTCAAGAGAAGATGCAGTTGTTTCATCTGATTCTAAGGAAGTCGGCTACCGAGGTCTTAACTCACGTAGTCGTCTACTTTTCCTATTGTCCCATTGACGGGCTACCTGACAGACAATTCATGTTGGATGTCAAGGCTCCGTTGCACAAAAGAGTGTATCGGTTGTCCGGGTGTGAAGATGTGTAAAAAGACCGGGGGACAACCCGCATCCCAGACCATCTGGAGGGGTAGCACCACCTATACGAAAACACACAAAGCTTGGTCATTCATAACGCCACCTCAAGCCTCGTTTCAGCAGATGAGCAAAAAACTAGTACTCAACCTTTCGCCTAATTAAAGACCAAAAGAGTTGCAGAAATAATGTTAAAATAGTGCTGACAGAGCCTACATAGTGCTAGCCAGGCCCTTTTGAAAACACCAAAACCTCAGCACCAGGATTTTAGCCATCCGGGCTGAGCGGTAAATGCACTTCAATCAGACGTGTATCGCTATTACCCAGTAACATATACCCAACCAAGCCCTCACACTTCCGAACTTTAGGTGCCAACAAAGACATTCCGTAGAGTTGATGGCCTCAACAGCGCGCCGAGCAGCTACAGCAGTCATGGAGAATACTAACCGCTACTTACATACTTTGCCTTATATGGTTTCCTTTGTCCTGTAGTCTTACAATGTTATCATAGCCGGAAAACCTGCCATTGTAGTATCAACCCTCTTAACTTATATAGTGGTATAGCGCAGACATGTTCTCACACTCCTTATGAGTGCCTGCCTACCGGACCGGGGAAGGTTGGGGCTTGTAGCAATCTGTCTCAAACAAGACAACTGTGTGTTGACAACGCTTCTAGGCCAGCATACATCCGCATAGGAGGTTTAGACAGCGCTTAACCCATTGCAAAGTAGCCAGATTTGCTTAAGAAACCATGTGCAGTTTAACCTGTGCGTGGTATAGCTCCCTCTTCTCAGCTAAGATATCGCAACCGCGCTGGGACGCGGCTACATGAACGCTGGTAACGTATTGGAGATCATTGACAAAGCTTTGCCGCTCAACTACATAGTTGAAGAACCAGCTCCGACCTTGCACATAACGCCCGTTCCATCCCTTTTCAATCTTCCTCGCTTTGTGACCACCGCGTCCCTGATTTCCATGCTGCAGTTCTCTACTTGATGAAGTTCAGTCTTTCAAGGGGTTTTCGTCCGCTAGAATCACGTTAATGTCAGCTCAAGCTCGTCCACCTTTCCCGTCTTCGATCTAAACCGAGCAAAGGAAGGTAGCGGAACTCGACCTACGCTCCAAGATACCCTGACTGACCAACTCCTCCGGCTTCGGCCGGCTCTGTAACTGCTTCTCTAGACTATCCTTCCGCATGTGTCTTTCTAGTTCCTTCTGCTGGCCTATAAGCGCTGGAGCGGCGGTGGTGTTTGGGAGAATGTTTCCTGCAAGCGAATAGAGGTCAGTAGGAAGTTACGTAGTACAGATCCAAACATCGCGCAAGAGCTGGAAATGTAGAGGACTGAAGCACATACGTTCAACCAGCTCCTCCCTTTCCGGTCTATGCGCAAGACCTTTCTTCAGGTTGTCCGTTGCGAGCTGCCGTTCCAGATCATGCTGTGCTGACTGAAGTGCTCTGATGGCGTTGAGCTTAACGTCAACCTAAGCGGTCAATCGAAGGGGTAACATCGTCTTACGGAGCTGCACCAGTATCTAACAGAATATTCCTGTTCTTGAGGTCCTGCGGGTCTGGTCGATGCTGGAGGTGCTTCTCCAGCGAGTCTTGACGTTCAGGCTTGCGGGTTGGTGAGAGGGATGTGCGGTCGACGGGGTCGGATGAATCTACGGCTTGAGTAGACATCTTGATAAAGAATCACAGGGCTTTCTTCAGTGTAATTGGGGGACGTGGTAAGTCTTTGCGGTCGTAAAGCGAGCTCCCAGAGCTGTGTCAGTCCTGGCTGTTGTTGGTTTTATGTCATACGGAGCCCTGCATGAAATAGCTACGGTGGAGCGCGGGATCAGCGTTCCGTCGGGCCGTTGCTAGGAGGCCCCACTTTGCACGCTAAACCCGACTAGGCCTTAAATTTGGAGAGTTTCCAGGCTACTTGAAATCGTTTTGACTGATTCATTGCTAAGAACTGATACATATACGCAAAAAACATGCTCAGGAGAGGTTCTTGTGCAAATTATTATGCTTTCTAAAGATTCGTTTTGGGCACGGAATTCTAAGGCGCGGCAACAGCTTTATACAGAGTTCATTCTGAGTTCAAGAACAATTGAACAAAAAGCCTGGCGCCCTGTAACAATTCTTAAACCGAGCATAGTCTCGCTGCGAGTAGTCCTGCTCCTCTTGTGCTTTGTTTTCCCGTCCAAATATTATGTAGACCTATACACCTGTACAGGGGCAGCCAGTAGTAATTACTGCATGACCAGACACTCAAGTCGGCCTTGTCTTGATTGGCTTGCATGTGGTGCTTGAGTAGGACGTAACTGTAAAGAGGCGTAGGCCTCAGGAGGGTGCCATCGTAAAGAGACGCAAGCTTCGGGAGGGTAACGTCACACAGAAGCGGAGGTTGGTCAAGCTTTTGACGTACTGAAAGCAACCAACGGTTCATGTATTGTAGGAGATGTCTTGACAGGCTACCGTCCTTTGATTGTCAATGTGACGAGCAATAGCTGGCGTTTTGGAAGTGTGCAATATCTAGCATTGTTTCGATGGTGTAGCGTGACGGTTTTGAATTACGAAGTATTCGCAGCTTGAAACACACTGAGTCACAAGTCCCATTTTCATGTGCATATGGTCCACACGCGAAAGCTGATTGCAAGCGGGCCTGTGCCACCCGGAGGATGTTTCGGTATGTCAGTACCAGACTTATCTCCCTTTCAAAAGAAGGTACTTATTTCGGCGGGCAAATAAGCGTGCTGATAGCATAGAGCCGCAATAACGAGCATGCGCACTGGAAGTGGTGGAGGACAAGAATGAAGCCTTCTTAAGTAATGAATAATAAATCCGGATCTTCCTAATCTAGAGCGATAGTCTCAGAGCGGTAGTGAATCTCGTGACTGTCGAGTGACAGCGAAGGCCTGATAGAGTTACTGACGGTACCTCTGAGTTTGAAGCATTGAGATTTGATGAACAGGAAGAACCCGAGCGATGATGCTGGCCTTCTAAGGGCTGTCGTCGGGAGAAGGATCACCTGAGAGTAACTTTTATAGCAGAAGCGCAAAACAGGCGCCTTCTCGAGGTGGTAACTGACATCAAATAGCAACTAGCGTTTGTAGCCTGGAAATGTTGGATTCGAATTCTCCAAGACTCAAGTATTTCTCTTTGTAGATCAAATAGCTGGTTCCTTCGTAAAGCTCAAACATCACCATCGCCGTTATGATTCCAGCTGCCTCCCTGATATGTCAGTGTTGGACGGACTAGCGTACTTCGGAGTGCCTTCTCTAAAGGACGTGTACACAATCATTTGAAGAAGGTGCGGAGGACTCCGTGGTACCTTCGGCCCTAGCAGCAGAGCGTGCGCGAGCACAGACGTGGCACTCTATGTTAGTTTCAGGGGCACCTACCTTGATAATCATCGCATAGCGGTTGCCAGGTGTAGGAGCTACCTGCCTCAACCCATAATGGTACATGTGCTCTTGTGTTTGGACGTTGCCTGTTGCCTTGCCAATTGACTGCCATGCCGCATCTTCAGAAGTAAATTTTTGCTCTCAATGTCCTAGATATCCCCGAACTCGTCTTTGAGTACTTCGCAGCTCCTTGGCCTTCGGGGCTTTTCATGTTATAACACCTGCTGAGCGGTGCTCAAATTCTCCATTCATATGGGTGTATGTATTGCTCTACTTGCTTGGTCCGCCGCTCCTACAAATGTCGATCTCGTCACCAGCTAGTCGCAACCTCACCAAGCTCGAAGGTGCCATTGGCATCTCGACACAGCCTTCAAAGGGGCGATGGCCCTCCATCCACGACGATCGGCCAACCGACCTTACAAGCAGGCCTCACTGTCCAACTACACAGCAGCACAATGCTCTCCGCGGGCACGTTGTCGGCGGCCTGTCAGGAAACAAGTAAGCCATACTTTCCGACACAGGGAGAAGCACGCCGAGCGTGGAGTCGCCGTTCCCTGTTCATCCAATGTTTCGAATTTCATGCTGACATGCTTTAGAGTCAATCTCTTTGGCTCCGGACCTTCCTGGCCTTTACTGCTTTAGAGCATCCGCATGCTGCACAATCGACCCAATTCCCGAGGTCTTGATATCTAGGACATGGTGGCTTACTTGGCTTCCACCTGTCACCGGTCAGCTCCAGATCAGAAGTGGAACACCTATTCGTAGACAGTCAAACCTGACTGCCTCGGTCTCCGGCGACATGGATTGATTTTCTTTCCCAGTGGTGGTCCTGAGTCCTTCGAAATCCATGTTGCCTTTGACTCAATACCACGTTATCAGAGCCGGCTCCATGGCAGCATTGTCAGACTCGCATGAACAAGCTCCACAGAGCACTTGAATATCCCAAGGGCAGCCAGGACTGTTGGGTGACCACAGAGACTCCCGTTCCATCATTGGTTATTTCCACAAGAACTCTTTGGAGTTGACGACATGTTGGTAAATATGGCTGACTCCGCGACAAGATATCGCCGAAGATATCGGTTCTCAGAGACCCAAGGTCCTTTCGCGAGTATTGCAACTTGATGTGTCAGTCAGCTGAGGCTTCCATTGGCTCCAGCGCAGCCTTGACACTGGCAAGCGTAGCTTCTGACATGGACTTGGCCTGTGAGAGTCCTCATCTTCGACGATCGAACTGGGGCCAATTCCTAATTCGCATCTGACAGCATGGGCACTTTCATCCAGTCATCACGGCTCAGTGGGTCAGGATAGCTCGGAGCGTCCTGTATTTCTCATCATTGCCGGCAAAGACTGCGTAGAGCTGATCGATGCGACTCCTTCAATGAGGAGAGGGGCCCTGCCGACTTATGCCAACTCCAAATTGGACAGGCATTGCTCAGCGTCTGGTGTCTCCATCTGGACAGCACTGCCCTACGAAGGTGTGTACCTTTTCGTTTGTTCTTTGGCTTGATGTCTGGGTAACTTCGGTTGCCTAGGCATAGCGCAAATGCCTCCTTCACTCATGAGGATACTTGTATTAGACAAGCCTAAATTAATCTACAACCCGATCGGACGTCTTGTTGTGTTCGGGCGCCATCTTGATCTCAATCACTGCCGTACTCACAACAGTACCAATGGCAGATGAAGGAGATCAAACAGGCTACACTTCGCTTTCTCGCTCGTTTGATAAGTTCTCTATTTTGCAGTCAGCACTTCAAAGTTGCTGACTGCACGTGTTTCGCAATTAGTCAAGGCCACAATGGCTCAACATCGTTCCGTTGCAATAGCATCAATTTGATGGCATCTTCTTCATCAGTAAGATCCGGCGTCTATCGGTCAGGCTCAGCAGAGTCAGAATATTCAATCATTCTGCCGCCATTACATCATCGCCCTCCTTGGTTGGATTTCTCTGGCACAGTTGGCGGTCTCAGACAAAGCTCAGAAGGTCAAATCTCCTTTTCCTTGTGATTGAAGATGAAGTAATGCTCAGGGCCGGGGCACCCACCATCGAAAGCCCAAGGTAGCTTTCAGGTACAGGTGGTTTATCAAATGAAGATGGACAGGGTGCCGACGGCAAACCGGGCATATCTAGAGGCCCCTTAAACACATGTTCTGTGAGTCGGTCACGGACTCACTTGGCTTATTTCTGGTAATGCCCTCCCGTTTATCAAAGGAGGGACCTTTCGCTACCGGTTAGCTGGTCAACTGACTTTGCCGCGTCAGCTCCGAGAACCAGTCGCACTGCGAGTCATGATCACGCTGCATGAGTGCCACTATTTTCAAGAGCCGCGCGGTACTTGGTCATGGAGTCAACGAATGACAAGGCAAGACCATTCAGCTCTCCGCGGCAAATGCTACCACTTATCCAGAATCGTGGAACTTCTGAGCTGAGGAATGACGAAATCCTGTTTCAATGGAAGAAGGGGAAGTGGAAGACAGCGGGAGTGAAGAAACGGAAGATATTTCTGCAAGACAGTTGGCTTTGGAATGCATCTTGGATCTGCTAGGGGTGTCGCGCTGGGTATCTTTTGCGCTCGAACGTAGCCAGCGTTATGAGGTATTTAGCGCCTATTTTCCAACCTATCGGTTGCGAATGGAACTCTTTCACAATTTCGAACAACTTTCTTCGTGCATACCCGATATTGATAGATCCCGAACCTTGGCTTTCGAGAGACTGGTCTCAGTAGAAGTACGGCTCATGATAGACAATAATAGGTAGCTGCGCCTTAAAGAGCCTTCACACAATGCGACACATGTTGTTATATTAGGCAGGTGTAGGCTCAGAAAGGAGGATCAACCGCTCAGGCATTTGCTCTTATCATATAGCTGTAGGTTTGAAAAACTGCAGATATGTACTAACACTTCGCTCCGCTAAGGTAGCATTCCGGGGAGGGTAGCTACCTCATCCCTTTTACGAGGCAACCAGCACATCTTCATGTGGGGCCCAACGCACTGACAAGTAACCACAACACGTAAGAAAAGCTTGGCTGCTGCGGTCAGTTTGCGTGCTGAAATCTTTCGGACCTGGTACCAGGTGATTGGTGGATTAGCTGGATAGACCGTTGCAGCTGATTGCGAGCTTAGACGTACATTTTTCTTTGATGATACCGAAGAGAATAAGAAATTGAATGCAGTAAAATTAATTGCCCGGGGGCTTCTTGAAAGTTACAACTGTGAGGCCCAGTACGGCGTGGTCTTCAGTGCCTTCGGTTTTCAGAAGCTCCAGCCGTGGCACGTGATCCTTACCTGATACTTTGCCAGACGCACCCTCGCCTTGTCAGGAAACCGCAACGGTGTAAACAAGCCTCCGATTCGAATTTGGGAATAATGTAGCTTTCAAGGCCGAACTACAGGCTGTAGTCGACTAGTCCGCGTCTGTCAGCTCAACCTTCTAGACTGCAAATCCGTCCCATCGTCATACGGACGTGGACCTCACTTCCAGTGCACTGTTACGTGCAGTCGACGTTTACGTTGCTCACCACACTTACAATCTCAGCATTAACCTATATCTAGGGCCACTTAGCAAAAGAGCACCTTTGAAGATTAAGAAGCCGTCTGAGGAATCTGAAAACAGTCCGCCCGCTCTGACGCTCAGAAGCCATCCAGACGCCGCAAGACGTCCGTGGAAGCACTATGACGCCCACGATGGACGTCGGAAGTACCTCTCCGGTGCCGCTGTTACAGGAAATGGGCACCAAGGAACAACAAGGTGGCGAACTCTTGCGATTCCAAAATTGCTCCAGCATGACCGGTGGTGATGAAGTTGACATGACGTTGGGAGAAGAAGAGCTCGTGGTCGACCTTGAAAACCTCAAACACCTCCGTAATCAAGCGCTGCACAAGGTTCGGAAACTCGAAGAAAGGATCAAGAAGTGGCAGGTTTGGTACTGCCGGTTGATGCAGGAAAAAGGGGATATCGTTGGGATGCTGGAAACTCATGGCATTGAAGAAGAGCTGCGTCTACTCTACCTTGAAGAACTTGGATGGCAGGCCGATGGAGGCGGCGCTGGGGATGCGAATGACTCGAAGATGGAACGTGGCATGAAGAGACGGCAACCGGACGATGCCAAGTCTCCAAGCCGAATGCAGAAGCATGACCTTGTTGACCTCATCGATGCTGATGGGAGAGGATGCACTCATCCGCCTACCGTACCAGCCAATGACTCGAAGCTGGATTATTCCAATCGGCGAAGAAAAGTCGGCTTAAAACCAACAGTACTCGGTCAGCTCAATCAGTCGAGTCAAGTCACGGCAAAGAAAGTAGGAGCAGAGGAGAGAGGAGTAGCTGGCGCAGACTCAACTATGAAAGCCCGTAGAGACAGTGCGATTTCAGAAACACTCGTCGGAAGAAGCGAGTCTGCTTCGACTCCTTCAAATTGTAGAAAAACCGCAGTGATGTGTGAGTTCCTTTGGCCGATGGCCGCTTGCAGCGTTGCTGTTTCTTGCACACGAAATATATCTAAAATAGCACGGCATGCTTCAAAGTTGTATTATTTGAAAAGATTTAAATCGTCTCAAGCTCGGTGTCATAGTGCAGCACTTGCGTACTATGCTGAACATAATCATTACTTAAAGAGAAGCTAATATGTGTTGCAGCTCCTATACATTTGACTGTACGACGGAATCGTTGGCGACGTGACCTTCCAACCAGAATTTATGGGATACTGAACGCTCAAATCAAGATGTGGAACCGCAAGCGCTTAATAGGGGGTCAAACCACGTGGGAGAGGGGAAGCACGAAGTACTGCGTCGAACAGGCACGATCTAGCCTCAAGTCCAACTGGTGGCCAGGATACGAGAAGACAGCCGCCTGCAAGGACTGCTGGAAGAGTGGCAAAGTGTGCGTCTACGTGCCAAGAGCGAATAGACTTCTGGGTTTGAACCCCGACGCAGTTGTGCTCCCTTTGCCGCCAGACCTTAGGGAGGGCAAGACTCCAGAGGATGTTAGGTTTTGGGTTCTGGAGGCACTTCTTCCTGAATTAACTTGAGCTGCGGATGCTTACAGTTGTGGAAGTTGCAACATCTTTAGCTGCCGGATTACATGGGCAGCTACACTGTTAGGATATGGTTCATGTCGTGGAGGTGTAGCAGGCGGTGGATGAGTGTAATGGTCCGATCGTGTATTGGGTGCTGATATACCGACTGGTGGACTGATAAGAGCTGCATCGAGACTGGACAGCAGCCGAAGTTCGGAAGGTCGCCTATCTCTCATAGCTAATGGGTTATACAGCCAATGATGCTTGGGTCCAATACTGCTTTAGTGTACGCATGGGCAACGCTAAGACTCCCGGCCTTATCAGAATCCGCTGCTTCTTCAAACATGTCGGTATCCGCGTGCGAGCGGCCACGTTCATTACGGCCGGCTCCGTCTTGGTCACCGGCCGGGAATCTCCTTAGCGATGCTATCGCATGCTTGCTAGAGTCAGTCTTATTAGACACTTCATTTCCTCCAAGAACGTCTTTGCTGACTTGCACGTTGTACCTGTTAACCTGGAGAGCCTCCTTAGGCACAGCAAGACGTCACGTAAGGTCAATTGTCATGTCCGGTGAAATCGTCTTGAATCTCACTACTTCTGTAGTAGCGTGCTAGATGGGGTGCAAGAGCTTGCGAATTCAGCCCACGAGACCATTTGCGGAGTTCTTGGAGCATCGCTGAAAGTGATAGAAGTCGTGAGATACTCTAGTCCACCTGAAACGGCCCCCAAATACTATACAACGGTACAGAAGAGACATGCTTTGGAAGATTGCACTCCGTCAAAAACCTTGGCTTCACAGGACTGTACTCGCGGTCGAACTAATGCGGGCTCCCTCCAGAGTTATGTCACATCGCTCTCCTTGCTCTCCAAGTAACTTCGCCAAGTGCGGTTCATATCTCCTTTAATTCCAGAGTCCTCTGATACGTTGAGTAAGTACCTGAAGAACGTAGCCCGAATCCTGGTTGTGGTTACAGCGGTAGTACCCGACCAGTTCTCCACACGCTCTCATTGTCTGTGCCCGTACTCTATGTCCATACACCCTTGAAATAGCTGGGTCTGCAATGGAAGACGGACAAAAAGATAGCTTAACCATTTTTCTCGAAACGAAAATAGCGGATGCGTGGTTACTCAAACAATTCGCCCAAAGCGTGACGAGCTTCGAACAGCCTATTCATGAATGTATTAACGAGAGAGACCTCCGAGCTATATGACCGTTCCACTTCTAGGACGAACACAAATATTTTTATAAGAGCGTTTGACATGCCAAGTAGAAAGGTTTTACTAGAGGACCTCCAGTTCAGCGGCTACCCAGATTGAGCTGTGATACTTGGCTTGTTTGGCTCTTATGACGAAGTCCCAACTGCAACGGCCGCTGGGTCCGAACTTTAGCTAATGGTAAACCCAGGAGCTAACGCATTGTAGATTCAAGCAACTTTTAGATTGTATACCGGGCGAGCTGCATCACAAGTCGCCCGCAATAACTTCACAATCATACAATGTAGCTTCCTGACCCTGCTTAATCGTACTTTGTGGCCTGGACGGCACCCAGAAACGCAGCCATAGCGACTTCACTCAATAATGTCAGGGAACTGATTCTAGCCCAGATTAGTGGTAGAGGAAGGGAGCCATCGGGGCAAGGCAGTTGTGAGCCTGTCTAATTCCGAGGGACACTGGATATGGCGTCTGGATGGGCTGCGTTATTTGATTTTCTCTCTAATGTGCTTATACTTTTGACAATACTCTTATATAAGACTAAGACTAATTATTTACCAAGTTGAAGCTTAATGTGCTACGGCTCATCAATCAATAGGATTAGATAGATTACAGTGTATATAGCCAAACACAAACATATACTCGGTATTTTACCATGCTCTATATACCGCAGAGTCGCCATACTGAAGATGGGTTATAATAGCTCTCTATACACTCAATTCATTACCTAGTTCCACCGAGTATACTGGTAAAATGTCTTACCTAGACGACTTTCTACAAGCAAAAGATACCTTCAGTATAAAGGATCAAAATTCAGGGCACAAAGAGGCAAAGCCTCAGTGATTTCCGATGCCGGGAGTCGAACCCGGCTCTACCCGGCTCAGATCATGGAACATATTTCATGAAAGCGGGTGATGCTAGCCGATACACCACATCGGAGTTTTGACATAGTAGGATATAGCAAACAGGCGGATTGTTTGCTACATATTCAATATTATTAAATAAGATTTGGCGTGCGAGCTTGTAACATCTATAATTAGGATATTCCCTCAGCTATAAGAATTATTTTTTAATACATTTCAGCTAAGTAATTATATAATAGACTAATAGTACTATAAGATAAGTAGTATGTTAGATTTAGTATATTCTAGTTATATAAGTACTATATCGAGTATACTAATCTTGATATAAGTATAGTGTATAATGATACTCCTACTTCAACTACGTGTAGCTTCGATCACGTGATTGGAGTCATTGACTCCCTAGCAGGAAGGTTGAATAAGGACGCAGTGAGATGGCACAAGCTGTGAAATTTCGCGAAACTGTCGTGGGGGCAGAAGCGACCATTAACCGCTTGATGGTCGCCCATACCATAAGCTGTTGCTGCTTGATACTGTACTTAGGTTTTGATGCTTCAGGTCTGGCACCATCTAGTAGTGGGCGTATCTGCTTGTCGGAGGACCTCCAGTATATCTTCGGCGGCGACCCTAAGCATTGAGTCTCTCCGGCCTTCTTTACTCGCTCATATCGCTATAAGTGGGTAAAACAACCATCTTCTTAAACGTCTCCTAGAAACCCGATGCATCGATACTCTGCACTACTATATAAACAGGGTTAACGGTATTATCACGTCAAGTCCTCACTCCAAACCAAAGTGCCGTGTTCAGGTCATCGAATAAGGGACGCGGGTGTTATGCAGGCGGGCGAAGACAAACCAGCATAAAGGTAAAAACTTGGTAATTAGCATAGCGAGCGGGCTGAGGACCGGTCGAAGATCCATCTACCGTTGTGGCCAAATTGCGTGAGATTCGACTCAACACTGATTATTCGGCAGCTGGGAGTGAGCATAGCTATCGTATTTCCGGCCGTGTAAAGAATTATAATGGCTTCTTGGTTGATCACATATAGAGCTGAACCGGCGATCCCCTCCAGCGGTTGCAAGACGTCCAATTACAAGAAGTAGCATCTCAGGTCTCTGCTAATTTATACAGTAGCATAACGCAATAGAGGCTGCGCTGGAATTTCAGGGCATTCCAGGTACGATCTGCAACTCTTAGCGTGTCAGAATGGTGTTTTGTAACTGGAAGGACGTATGAAATCGGCCCATGAAAACGCTTCAGTAGAACAGACTACCACGGAAGGTGGCATCGCGTAAAGCACTGCAGTCCTCTGGCGTGCCCCTTTCAGATTTAAGACCTGCAGCGGAACAGATGAATTTTACCCGACGTCAGCGAAGTCCTAGCATCAAACACGGTCACACGGATCCGGCAAACCCAAGAGACGTCGATTGTGCCACTTCCTTTTGCGAGTATACCGCCACTTATGTCATTTTGCGCTTAGTAAATGTTCTCAAGGTGCGTTTTTCCAACTGCCTCCGACCTCAGAACCCTCTGGAGTAATATGGTACTACGGTATGGTGGCCGTCCAAATACTGACAGTGGCTAGCACCCTAGGGCCTACCATGGTACTGGTAACAAGAATTAGCCTGCAAAGAAAAGCATGTCGAGCGAAGCATCGTATGTCTTGATCTCAGTAATGTTAGGGTGAACCGCTTGGTCCGAAAGCTACGTTTGGAGTCCGCCTGCAAATCTTGCCTAGAACTGTTTCCTCGCGCTAGCCATGCATAAATGGTGAGTTATATGTCAGTCGATATCATAGATATTCAAGTGAACCGGTGCAGATCGTTACCCCTACTTTACAGGGCTGGAATGCCATGGGCATGATGCCGTCTACGCGCTGGGAATACGATCGTAGCTTCATGATAGGCTCGTCATAGGGTACCGCCTGGTACACGCGGGTAGTAATCCAGCGCTGGGGGACTCCATTGTCTCGCGTAGACACCAGGTATGCACAATTCGTTCTTCGGGTGGAATCCGTCGAGATCCACAGCTGACATGAGCAGAGATCTCCCTGGAAGTCAGGTTACAGAGCTGTATTGGAGGGGAGCCAATCTCTACTGTATGCCTTCTGCCTCATTGCTGAGCTTTCACTTTGCAGTACCAGGTGGCCGGAAGGGATCCTGGTAAAGAACCCTTTGTGTCAGCGGGCCGGCTTGCGTACTAGTGCGTCATAAGCTACCTAGGGAGGCTTGGTCGTCAGACGAAGTGCGTATTTGTGATATGCATCCCTAATCGTTCCGAAACCGCTCACACAAGGCCAAATTTCACCTAACCATATCTTAGGCGATGGTACTACGTAGTAAGGTTTGATGGCTGCCTCCCTTTCTCGAGGTCAGCAGATGGGCTCCCCGCAAAGCTTTGCACACCGAAGATGGTTAGCAGATTACCAAAATTCGTGATGGTTGGGCAAGCATTCTGCCGATGCGGTTTGTCAAGCAGGTACTTGGCAGGGTTGTGTATCTATAGATCCGCCGTAAATCGCACAGGCACTGGCTATACCGTAGGGTATGGCACTGGTAAGGAGCATTCCCTTGCGAGGAGGTAGTACCTACTTATTGGAATTGCTAATACGGCCTTTGAACTGGTCCCGAGGGCTGCTACAAACCGAACATCAGGGTGTGACGTATAGTTTGCTCAGTGGCATGTTAAGCTGTGGGAATGACAGGGATCGTGTGGAGACTTTTTCTCTCTTTGCATATCCGCTATTGAGCCATGGTGGGCAGACTATTGCCTTGCGGAAAAGCATGTGCAGCTGCATTGGTGATACAGATGATGTGACTGCAGCTCGGCGTCTCCTTGATGGGTAGGATTTTCCACCCCTCAGTGGCCTCAAGAGCATATATAGCACACAGCTGCCGCCTGTCAACGCCTTTTCATACTAAGTACAATCGCTCCAGGCAGTTTTTCGCAATTTCTTGAGCCCTGTCTTCATTGTCTAGCCCTTTCGTGCGTTTGAGACGCGTTGCACAAAATGCTTCAGTTGTACTGGCACCTTCTTTTGTCCTCCACACTACTGAGAAATGGCCTAGCGACCCCTATCAAATCAATTCATGAGACGGTCGTCGATATGGTAAGGGAAAACTAAGACCGCAAACCTTCCTCCTTAACAAGTCCTAGTTCGACCCTCCCGACTTTGCCCAACAAGTAGTCGAAACAATCGGTACGGCACAGCAGGTTGGGATATACCACGGTGTCCAGTATACCAACAATGTTGTCATAACTCAAAACGCCCTTGGCTCCGCTAACGGAGCTGTCCCGGTCTCGCGTCCTAACATCGCCGCTCTCAACACGCAGCCTGGAGAAGCTCTAGGCCAGCAGTCCTCAACATTGGCAACCTACTCCGGCTCCAAGACCAAATGCTTCGACCTGAACAGCTTCTTTTTCGCCTTGCTTGTCAATGACGCGAACAATGCTGCTGGTGCTGTTGAGGGAGGCTCGATTGCTGTAACCGGCTACCGCAATGGTCAGATGGTCGGAGAGGGCTCGTTTACGTATGCCCCAGCTACGGGTCAACTCGCAGCAGGACCTATGACTAAGGTAGTACTGCCTCAACCAAACTTCTCTTGCGTTCATAACGTAACGTTTGGTGTGGGACCTTCGACGACAGGGGGCTCGGCGACAACACTTATCGGGGTTGACAATGTTAACCACACCAACTATTACTAAGACTTATGAGGTATCTTAAGGTGGACTCAAACTGGTTGAGGGTTTGGTTGGGCTTGGACAAGTCGGACTCAGCGCAGGAGAGTCGGGAGGATAATGGACAGCATGCTGAAACTTCTGGTGGTAGATTGATACACATGAATGCAGACGCAGTGCTTATGTTTTTTGAGTTCATTCTCAATTCTCATTAACAACCCTTGAACAACCATTGAACAACCCTTGAACTTATGGCACTTTTCGGTGATCCTGATCGTGTCTAAAGTGGATACCTCTGAAGGCCAAACACAGTGTATCGGGTCATTACACGCTAAGGACGATGCTGTAAGTACTTCCAGCGATCGATGGGTTTCGCGCCAAACTTCTAACTTATACTGCTTAATCGCACAAATTACCGAAAACGGCTTGAGTCCATGCCTGGAAACTAATCGAGAAGCCACCTGGAGGGACATCGCAAAGTTTCGGAAGGTCCGTGGGTCATGCAGAAAGTCACAGCTCGATTCTCGAAGTCTTCGACCACCTGGCAGGCATGGTGACATAAGTCGTGATCTGCTAGAAACGCCATCAACTGCTCGGGAGCTCGCCCGTATCATACTTTTAATGTAATTTCGAAACTGGACCCACTCCCTTGTGCTGCTACTGTACTAGTCCTTATAGAGGATAAATTTTATACCTCGAAAGACTCAGGAGGCCTCCAGTAGTGTGTGTTTAAAGGTAGCTCCGAGTGAATAAGTGTCTCACGACTTATGTCACCTTGCCTCCTGGGGACCTCCTCGTCGCTTACAAGAGACAAAAACAGGTGCTCAGAGTGGCATGTGCTTTATTTGCTCAAGGGAGATTTTTTTGGTTCTTATTTAGTATATGAGCGACTATCAATAGTAGTCACACAGCTTCGGTCACATTGCGTGATGTTTGCCTCAGATGCCTTAGATCTAGCCGTGACTATTCGCACTGACCCTCGGTCTTTGCCTTTCCATTCTCCTCCAGAATAAGAAAAGCCAAGGTTGGAGCTCAGGTGGTGCCCATCGTGGTCAAGAATGTATCGTACATTCGGCTAAAGCGACGTCGTCCGCAGCCCTCATCCGGCAACATCATCGACCCATAACTTATGTTGGCATTCTCCGAAGGTCTTCCGCTCGTGGAGAAGCGCATACATATGAACCCTCGGTGCCATCGCCATCGATAACAACAAGTGAATTAATAATATGCCGTGCTAAATCCCGGCTACAAAAGAATCGTGAAGATCCGATTCGTGTGTTGCAACTCACCCTCAGTTGCAGAACACTCTTCACCACGTTAGCGGATGTAACCCGTCCTTTTCTAGATGAGTCGCTCAAATGGAAAATGGCCGACGTCTGAGTCATCACCTTTACATCGTAAAGTAGTGGCTCACCACGGCTGCTGAAGACAGCTCATCCTCTACCCCAACCTCGACTTCAGCCGCCACCTGAGAAAGCCAAAGCACCATGTCCATCCCAACACGCACTTTTGCCGGCGTCGAGGTCCCAGACACACCTCTTATCACCAAGGCTCTCTCATTCGCCCGCGCACACTCGAACGACACTGTCTTCAACCATGTCCGGCGTGCCTGGCTCTTCGGATTCATCGTTGCATCCAAACTTCCACACCTTCGCTCCCGCGACCTCGAAGTCCACTCCGTCGCAGCGATCCTCCACGACCTAGGGTGGGAGCTTGACGGCCCTCTAGTCAGCAAAGACAAACGCTTCGAAGTCGACGGCGGCGACGCAGCACGCGAATTCCTACGCCGCGAAGCTCCTGAATGGGATGACCGGCGAGTGCAACTAGTCTGGGACGCTATTGCGCTGCATACGACGAACAGCATCGCGTTCTACAAGGAACCTGAAGTCGCTGCTACTTGTTATGGGGTTTGTGCCGATTTCAGAGGACCTGATGGTGCGATACTTCAGGGAACATTGACTTGGGACGAGTACAACCGTGTTGTGAAGGAGCTACCGAAGTTGGGGTTGATGAAAGAGTTGAAGAAAATCAAGTGTGGACTGTGTCTGATGAAGCCGGAGACAACGTACGATAACCTAGCTGGAGACTGGGGAGAGAAGTATGTGGACGGATATACTAGAAAGGGCAAGTTGACGATAGACGCGCTGGAGAGTAGTAATTTGGATGATTGAGAACGCGGGAATGACACCGTTATGCTGAAGAGGCTAATGAAACAATTCTACCTTCGCAAATGAGCATGTCACACCACATGCTTGGGTACCTCCGCTGATCCAGCTGGTCAAGCTTTGCGAATAGTAAGACTTTGCGTTCTGAAATTGAACCGGTTGCCGTTGCCATCTTGGCTCACATTCCCGGCCTCCCCTTTACAAGATGGCGAAGGCAGGCCCTCTTCCTCCCCAGCCACCATCAACCACGGGCGGGCGGTCCCCCGGTGGCTTCGCTCTCTGATGGGGGGGACATCAAGACTAGCTTCTTTCAGCCTTGACCGCTATAAGTTTCTGTGCATAAGGGTTTGGGGGTTCCCTGGTGAAATTTTCCTTTGAGGTTACTTTGGAATAGCAGCCTCGCTCTGAAGCTTTCTGTGCCGTTGCCATCAACAATTGAGACAAGAGCTGATCTTCATTTTGTTGAGAGTAGCCGAAATGACATTCGCGTGACAGCAAATTAGTGGACTTGAGGAAGAAGAACGCATTCCCTCTCGGATACTTAAGTGGCGCAACTCCTGAAGTATTGATTGTGAAAGACTTTGTCCAAAAATGTGCAATAAGCATACTGATACTGCTTGTATTCCGATCTCCTTTGTCTGCTCCTTGATTGTCTCTCAATTGCTATCATACTGCTAGAAGAAGACTGATATAATCACAAACATAAAGAATAAAGCTTTCTTGCTCAACACATCCTCTAGCCGAGTAGTCATGTTCCTCTATCGCTCACATGCCTTTTTTCCCACTATATATTCGAGAGGAGGCCGCGGTACTGCCATTGTGCATGAGTCTACAAGATTCTCCGGTGACTCAGTCCTTGATATCACCATTTCGGTTCTGGCCTAGCAGAGGAACAGTGCCGCTAACAGTTTACGAAGGAGAAACACTGATGATATGAAAAGTAACGTTCTGATCTGTATTGAAAGCAAGATATTCTAACGTCCAAACTTAAGGTACCTCAACTCAAGAATATGCAGTCTATGAACCCAGGGAAATTCCCAGCTAAAGTCCGAGAGAACCCAGTTTATCCCAGACTCCTAACTGCTAAAGGAAATAAACGCGCTGTAAGCAGCCCAGATCTCCAATTCTACCCCCGCCAAAGAAGAGAAGTAGTAGAACTCAGAAATGTCAACGCCCATGTCACTCATTCTCATTCTGATCCTTCATCTCTGTCTTCCTCTTCCTCCACCCGTTTACCCGCTCACTCCAGCACCTATCATCCAGCGACTTGACGCTCAACTGCGAGACGAGTCTCAGCGATGAACCCAGCCATCGCGTACTGCTGCTCTAATGTCCACTCGGGGTGGGTTGACTGCACCAGTTCGATGTCTTCGTCATATATTCCCGTTGCAGATATCGCTCGGAACTGCTGCTGGACTGGACCGGGCTGGTGAGGACCACGCTGCCGCTGCTGCCGACGCTGCCGAAGTACGGAACGTGCCCCCTGCCGGCGCAGCGCACGCGTCATCTGAAGAGCCTCCTGCTGAGCGCTCACGCCATCTGCGCCAGCGAGACGACTTGCAGACAGGAAGCTCGCCATTGCGTGCTGTTGCCCCTGCGTCCATAGTGGGTGCTCGGCCTGCATGCGTCGACGAAGGTCGGGGTGGACTACTTCGTATATCCTGCGTACCTCGCTGGGGTGGGGCTGCTGTACGTCGGGGACACGTTGACGCTCACGTTCGATCACATCGGCCACCAGAACGTCTACTTCGCGCTGATACTCCTCGGTATGGTTTGTAGTGTTGTCGCCGGCCTGGTTGCTTTGGCTGTGTGAGTTCACCATCCTGCAGTCTTGCTCGTCCAAGCTTTAGAAGCTTGTTGGTGTGGGAGTGTTGATCTTGATCGTGCTTTGTGGTGGTTGAGAGTAGAGAAGAACGGTAGATCAGGAGTCGAAAGAGAGAAGAAGTTCTTGAGCTTTGTACCCGCCGCTTGCAGGATTCACGTAGGTGAGTCACGTCCGAACGGAGGAAAAACAGTCACTCTAATCAGGAATCACATACAATTCGAAATCACGTAAATGCGAAATCACTTACAATTAAAAAATCAATCTCACCACTAATTTTGTGATTTTATGACAACGTGAGCGGCAACAAACCCTTTGTCCTAGCTTTGTGACTCCCTATCAACGATACTTTGAGAAGCCTCCTTCTATTGTCTGCCATGATGGATTACGTCCTGCTATCGGTCCCTGTCCGCTCACTCAACTAAAGTCGTTGAAATGTCGCAGGAACCGGTTGAGATGGAACACGAATTTTGTCTGCGAGCAGTGCAAGCTCTGGGTCCCGGTTCACAGGGCTACAGTTCAGTGTTCAGGTCCGCTTAAGGCTCGGTGTCCAGGTCCGGTGTCCAGTGTCGAGTGTCCAGTGTCCAAGTCCGGATCCTGGTTAGGAATTACCACTCCTAGAAGAAAGCCCTTAGATTCTTCTTATTCTCGTTTAGGATAGGCCTAAAACCGCTCTTCTTTACGATGGACTTTAGCACCAGCCCAGCCTTCCTAAGTATTGGGACCTAATGATCTCGATTTCGGCAGCTGTGCAAGACAAACTACTTTCATAACCCTCTTCGGTTTCGTTGTTGGATGATATCCAACAGACCTTCGGAATCTCTAGTTGAGCACCAGGGAGCACTCCAGGAAAGAATAACCCAAGATGAAGCCGTTCGTGAACACCGATCGCGAACAGCTTAGTGACCTCAAGTCAGTCCGAGTCAGGCTGCTTAGCAGATTTGTTGAGCAAAAGCAGTTTTGATATTGAGATCATCTCTCGTTGTGTCAGTTCAATCACAATACTGGTTAATATCAAGTGCTCTTCGGGTCCAGCTACAGCCGTCCAGTTAGATAACTACGTAGGACAAGTCATAACTGTGTGAGATGCATTACCAAGGCTTTTCGATTTTGTACGCCGTCGGCTGATAGCCTCGCAGAAAATCCAATGGTATCCCGTATATTGGCGAGATACCACGATTCGGTAGATCGGTTGCGGAGGCGTTGGTTCAGTGACGGACGTCCAAGGAGTATCGTAGGTCTCCTCAGTATTACGCGTAAAATCGGATACCCCCCGGCCTCAGTTGGTTTTCACTTCACTTCCTTGTTGACCAGACGCCATCATGTATTGACAGTGACGTCGTCTACCCGCTTGTATTTTCCACCTTCAACTGTCCGCTTGCTCCGCCGTTCCTTTTACCTCTCATCACCTCTTCATCCTCTTGTCCCCCGGGTAACGCGCTTTAGTGGGAGGGATCGTCCTGCTTGTCTTCAGCTTAGTCAACGTCTCTCACTTTATTTGCACAATTATCAGCTCCAGCGTACGGAGTCGTTCAGCATCAGGTGGTAAGCGTTCCACATTGTCGCACAATGAGCTTGTTACTGATTTCATGTAGTGAACCTGAGCTGGTGGTTTACCACCTAGCTCCCCGAAATTTTTACAGTTCCACCTCGATTCTCGCATAGAAGCAAAATGGCTTCATCTTGTGAAAAGGCCTGCTCTCTCTTGGAATTCGATAGCTGGGCGCAGCTCGAAAGAGAACTAATCTTCACACCTCTATTCATTTGCGCGTGGACTGAATTCCGCGATGATTTCCTCTTCGATGACGTGCAAATTGCAAAATACCATATTTCCTGCACGAAAATGGAACACCGTGATGCCGATATCGACTCGATCATTGATATGGTGAGCGCATACAAATACACTCTGGGCCTGAATTTTGATGCACCCCAAAGTTTGATCAACAAGTCAGAATTCGGAGCAATCCATCACCAAGCACTGTTCGTCCATCGTTGCGAGCTGTATCTGTCGCACATCGGTAGCTACTTTCACCAAGTCCCGTACGGTTCAATGGAGCGACGGCGCCGTGGTCTCGTGTTCCTAATACAAACTCTCATGATTGCGTACGACAGGAAAACGAGTGTGGCCAAGGCAATTGAGAAACAAGCACCGTCGGAGCGCTACCCCGATAAGTCACGCAATATTGTTAATGGTACCTCTAGCGGCGCTGGCGAAGACAAAAGTCTAGAGGCAGAGTTTGCGTTGCTGAAGGTTGAAGAAGTTGGTGACATGGTTCAAGATGTGTGAATGGAAATGACGAGCGGCAACCGGGACCAGTGCAGCTAAAAAACATGAGCATCTTCGTTCTGAAATAAGATATATCTCGTGTGGAGGGAAGAGCACAGTACAAAGGTTTGTGGAGGTGGGATGTGGCCGAATCACCCAAAAATCCCAGGCTAGAAAAGGCCGGAAGAGATCTGGCGACTACGCTATGATTGGTTTCCACGTGGCAAAGCAGCTGAATGGACCAGTTGCGCTCAATGCCGCCGACAGGGAAAAGTTTAGCCGTTCACTTCAGATTACCGGTTATGGATCATCCGCATGGTCTTCCGCCAGCGGGTTAGTCTAGAACGGGATTGCTCCTGGCTGAGCATATTGTGGCCGCTACGCTCAACATGTCGTCCTGTTTCGCGGCGCTTGGGTGGCAGGAAGCTAGAAGCAGTACTCTGTGTTTGGGAGACATATTGCTCTTAAAGTTCTATGTTCTAGGCAAGAGCAGTCTCCGCACAACGTCAGCGAGGCCACAGCGCAGCTCAAATACAAAACCAGCCATCTCGCTTATGCTAGCTTCGCCGAAGGTGATCAAGGTATAAGTCCGTCTCGGACAGGGCACGTATGATTTTGATCAACTGTTGACTATCTATAATACACACAACTATCTTTCCATCACTGACAAATCATCTCATACAATCCAGCATTTGCCATCCTTTGTGTTTCGCTAGCGACTTTCTTCCATCCCGTTTTAACCTAACAACCCTTCCCTCTCCAATGCCCCAATATCTCCACCCGCTTCCATGACCGCCCTCGCCGCCGCCTGACTCAACCTCCTCCTCTTATCCGCCGCCACCTTCTCCCTCCTCGCCTTCGTCTTCGAACTGCCACTCGGCGCCACACCTGTAAGTATCTTCCTGCTATCGTCTGGCGTAAAGTTCACAAAGCCTATCGATGACGGAGGCGTGCGGGCCCCAGTCGCATGCGCGCTTTTGCTGCGCCGGTGGGCTTTGGAACTGCTTCGGCGGGAGCGTGATGCGGAGGTAGGTGTAGTCGGTGTTGTAGGCGGGACTGAGAGAGAACAGGCGGATTTGTGGTGCCGGAGCTTTTGAGGGGTGAGCACCTTGCTGTAATTTGGGACGGCGCTGATGGGTGAGGGTTGGGCTCGAGCAGTAGAAAAGTTCGGATGGCCTTGATGTGTGAGCGAAGAAGGGTCCGTTTGGATCATTAGGCCATTGAAGGCCAGGTCCGGGTGCTGTGGGGAGAATGTCGATGAGTCGGCGAATGCCCGCGGCGTTTGCGCGGCGTGTCGAGGATGGTCCCAAGCTGGTAAAGACGGTTGCGGTTGCTGGAAGGTAGAAGCCGGCCAATAAGGCGGTTCAGTGGGATCTTGATCGTCCAGAGTGGTGTCGAAACCGAAATCGAAGCTGTCTAAGGCATTGGTGTCCCGGCCCGTATTTGGGATTCTCTGAGACAGAGGTGGTGTCGTCAACGCGCCATAAGACTCTGTCAAGAAGGGCGAATTGCAGTAATTGAATGGTGAAGTCGGCGCAGCGCTCGGATAATAATGGCCTTGAACTTGAGGGCTATGGATCGCAGGCGACGATAGTGGTGAGAACTGTGAGATGGATCTCTGGTGGAATGATGTGGAACGAGCGGACATCTGGTTGTCGAGCCCATCGCGTTGGTAGCATGTAGACGCTGCATTCCAGTTCGGCGCAGAGAACAAACTTTGATCATTCCATTGGGGTACCTTTACGGATGGCGGTGGTGATAATGGCATGGATTGACCCGAAATTTGTAGATTGAACTTCTCGGCTGTTGCCTCTATCCTCTGAGCCCAGACATCATGATAGGTGCCTCTGTGCTGTGATGGGTGCCGCATGGTGGGTGATATGCTGCTCTTGCGCGCAGTGGTCTTGTGTACTCCAGCCGACTTGGGTCGTTCAAGGCCTCGAGGCAATGTTGCTATATAGTTTTGTTTACGGTACGAGGCTGCTAGAGTTGGCGATTGTGGAGGTGACCTTATGGCAATGCGTTGTGTTCTGGTTGAGCAGTGACTGTCCACAGCTGGTGGCGCGGTTCTGGGGCAAGACTTTGAATAAATCGAAGCCTTAGTGCTTGGAAACTTAGAGAGGGTTGTCTTTTGTTCGTGACTCGCGAAGTTGTCAAGCCAGGGATCCAATACCTCGTTTCCAGCTTCCCATTTGACGCTAGGCGACGAATCACCAGTAGGATCGGTATCGTCTGACGACTTGGAGGTGTCAAATAAATCGAACAAGTCGTCAAAGCTGCTGGACTCTGCGGTATCGCCGCTCCTCTCAAAAGGGTCCGGGTCGACGTATCGATGAAAGAGATCTTCATAGCTGTCGAACCATTGATGCTCTTTGTTGGTTGGCCGGATCGGGCTAATCATTGACTGCTGATGTAGGGCCATCTTATCACCGAGGGAAGGCTGTTAAGAGGGTGACGCAGTAGTGTTGAGCCGCTCTTTGTGGGATGTAAGCGTGTCCCAATTATTCCTTATGAACTCTGAAAAGTCGGAGGGTTATTTGCAGAACAATGGTATAGATATATGTGGTATTTTGGACAATGCACCGTAACATCTGAAAAGAAAGCCTAGCAGCTAAATAATATGCGTAACAAGACAAGCTCGCTGACCAGCCCCCTAGAAACCAAGCAGCATTCTTACTATCTCGGGGAATGCAAATCACGTGTTTGCGTTGCATTGTTTCTTGCCATGGTAAGGCTGGCGTAGCATTCCTCTGTCCATTGTCGTATAATAAGCCAACCACTCGTGGAATGTTTAGGACCTTGCGACCGTTACTCTGGGTGATTTCTTTCTAGTTCACACTCGTAATGAGTTGACCGTTATGACATTCCTCTGTGTGTCGGACATAGCAACGTGGGCCGTGTAGGGCCAGGACACGCCATGTTACGTCTTGTCGCAAGATAACTGTATCCAAAACAAATATTGTAAGGCAAATTCTGACGCCATACGAGCAAACGCCATTGTCTTTCAATTTGCACTTGCTCTTGCCACAAGGGCGCCGTGCTCCGTTACTCGTTATCTAGCTCATCTCGCAGGTTCTTGACTTGTTTCTTGATCTCTCTCCACAGCACGTACTGGTCCAAATCCGGCCTATCTTTCCCAGGCGATTGCGCCGCCGCAGCCCTCTGCCATAACGTGGGCACGCCCGCCAGTCTCACTGGTGTTGGATCGGACAGTGATTCTCTATCGCTTGTCTTTTGCACCATTGCCTCCATACTTCCCGAACGAGAATCATAAGAACCCTCAGAGGAACGAGCAGCTATGGCCAGTAACGCCGCAACAAATGCCTCCTGAATATACGCAAAGCTAAACCCACCAGTTATGCCTGCAATTGCTGGACACATCTCCTTAGGGAATTCCACATCCTCATTGTCTTTCAGCTTTTCCCTCCAATACTCGCAGTACTTGGTTCTTTGCTCCTTGTTGGGGTTTGGAAAGAAGTATTTTCTGTCAAATCTACTTGGCCGCTTCGCAATACCTGGGTCGAGTAGCTCGATGTGATTTGTGGAGCCGAGCATGAGGATGCCATCGTTGGCAGTGATTCCGTCGACCTCGTTGAGAAAGAATGAACGAACATCTGGGGAGATCATGGAGTCAAGGTCTTCGAAGACTAGGTAACAGGGAGCAGTGCGACGGGCAAGGGTGAAGATTTCACTTATGGAGCGCTCTGGGCCGAAGAAGCTGTGACAAGTGCTTTATCAGCCTTGGCCGTACCTTAGGGTAATCTTGAACATTTCTAGGCAAGGGGTTTGAGGCGGGAGGAAGATAACAACGGACCTTCTAAGACTCCTCACGTACAGCGTCGGAATAGGTTCCTTCCTCTTGTACAGCTGATTCATCATCGCCTTGATAGAGATCGTTTTCCCATTTCCCGGTGGACCGTGATATATAATCCCTCGTTTCCACGGAACTCTGAGCTTCGCATAAGTATCCCTAGAATCATAAAACTTGACCACATCCCCAATAATACTCTTCTTCATCTCTTCGTCGAGGATTACATCTTCCCAGCTCGCTTTCTGCACGCTTTCCCAGAGCTCACGGCTCTTTTGCCAGAACCCATCCTTGAAAACCCATATTTCATCCTGCAATTCCTCCTGGTATTGTGATGCAGCGAGGACCAGATCATTATTCCTCTGAAGGGAAGAGCTTAAGATGTAGTTGTTCTTCACCTGAGGATATGCTTCCATACCATCTCTCCCGTTTACAACGTATAGGATGAATGTATGGTCATCCCATGTGTATTCGTACTTTCCGAAATGCACATCCTCCGCGAGTACACCAGGATTACCGTCAAGCCTCCGCGCCGGTGGGATATATCCAACCCACTTCAAGCTCGACTCCACATCGTCAAGTAGGGACTTTACGGTTGCGTGGCCGGCAGCCGCGAAGGAGAGGAGATTGCAGCTAAAATCGGGTGTGATGGTGAGGTGAAGCTGGGGATATTCAGTGCGAATAGCGGTGCTGATCACATTGTCGGTGTTCACGCGGCGGGCTGTTGAGTGATCGAAGAACTCTCGTACGGCGTGGTCTGGGAGAGTTGGTGTCCCAGATGCGCGAGACGGGAGTTGGTTATGCATGATCGATAGCAGCTTCGGCCGTAGATGGACTAATTCGTTGTACACGACTGTCACATTAAGGTCGTGTGAGTGTCGAATCTCTCGGAACCTGGCTTGCTTGAAGGAGTCTCTCACTTGAAGTGCTGCTATTCTGGGCTTTGGAACGTTTCTTCAACAGCGTCACGGCTGTTTTGGATCGATGTCCTTTCTCCGCGCGCTTGGCAAATGACGTAGCCGGCGCCTCCCAAATTGATCAAAAGACTGTAAACCTCAAAAGTACCATAAACACTAAACACTTGGAATATTCTTGTAACATGCGAAGAACGGTAGAAGTGTAATACAACAAGGGCAAGTTCTTAAGATTACCAACCACTAGCTACCGGCTTACTATCTATATGTTCTTTGTGGTTGAACCAAGCCTACGGGCGGTCAAGACTGCAAGGAGGGAACGTGCCCATACCTCCTTCAGAGATTTTATTACGATGGTTTGTCAACCTATAGCACATGATGTCTCTCCAGAACTCTATATATTAAACATCCTTCACCAACGGGGAGCTTCCACGGTACCGCATCTGCGTACTGAGTGTGGCTTGAATCGAATTGAACGGATCCCACATCATGTTAATGTCCGGAGAGAAAGACTATAGGAACACATTCAGCTTAGGAAGCATCTCTTGAAACAATGTTCTCCCGTTCATAGTGAATCAGTGGCGCATAGAAGTATTCAAGCGGGAGTCAGACTGTGCATCCTAAGTCTTCAGTCGCTCTCGGAGGACTCTGAATCGGATTCTGACTCAAAACAGTCAAGCACTGAATATTCTTCGCGCATTGCGCGTTCATCGAATGCCTCGAGCACATCCCTTTCTATGCGATAGCTCTTTCTCCAAGGGATAAAGGGCGGTACTTGTGGTGCTGAGGCTCTGTAGTCATGGTTCGCTGCGCTTCGCCATTGGGGAGACTCTGGGCTTGTTCCGTCACCAAGATCTGTTAGTCGGGTTATGCGGACCGTGAGCCGAGAACGAATCTTCGATGCAGTTCCCTGGCAGGTGGCGGCATAGCTTGGAGGAAGCTGTTCGAAGGTGACTTGATACGCGGTATAGCAATCTCGACAGAACCGCCGTGTAATGCAATCGGAGCATCGGCATGCTTCTTCTCGCATTCCGCTGAAGTGCATGAAGGAACATCTATATTTTCGGCGCAGATCAGGCGACCCCGCTTGTGAAGCGTCTAAAGTCTCATCCTGGAGGCACGAGATGTTGCCAATATCGGGTATTTGTTCAGTGTATCGTAGGCGGAGAAGCCAGTTTTTATCCACGTCAAGGTCAAGCTCTCGGGACATCTCCATTTTCGCAATCAGTCTTTCCCGATAAATGAAGGACTTTAAATGGTAGCTCAAGCCTCTCGCTGTCCACATATGGTTGGTCACGTCAAGAAATGAGTCTTTATTCTGTGAATAACGGTAAAAGTTCGTTATCAGTCCGACCTGGAAGAAGGAGAACCTGTGAGGATATCCAAAAGGCGAAAGGAGATTTGCGTTTCCCGAATCACTTGTCCGACGCATCGGAAGGTGCAGGTAGTACGTGCGCATACCCAGGGTAGACTCGAACTGCGACCATGCACGGCAAGGAGAGCCAACTGAGCATTTCGCTCTGCAGTCTGGCCATGGAATTGGAAGACCTGGGTAATAGGGATGATGGTAGTTAAGAAACGCATAAAACAACCTACGGTCTAGGACTGCAAGAACCTCCAGCCGATCCTCTTCGCTGCAATACTGTCTCAGATCAAGCCAGTGTCGACGACCCAAATGATAATACGTGCTCCTGCAAGTCAAAGCCAGGGACGTTGCAGTGGGTTGGGGCAGGAAGAAGACTATCCTCTCCCATACGTCCGCCGGGACCCGGAAGACGGCTGGCTCGATCTTTTCAACCTTGAAGAGAGGGGATGAATGCGATTTTGGGGCAAGACCTAACAGGCGCAGAATCGTCATGCGAGTCGAAGTCAAATGGCGATGTCGCAGCTTGATATAGTTTGAAAAACCTGACGGTGCAGCTGCTATGTCGGGCATGATGGGATAACAGCAGCAACAGATAATCGCCTTGGATCCGATTCTGGGAGGAGCGAGCGGGCATTCTTGACCTGCATACCGCAGTTACGCAAGTATACTGTAAATCTTGCGGTGGTAATCGGGAGGGAAAGTAAGAACGACTGCAAGTATCAAACCGCTGCATGCTTGTATGCTTGGACTTTCAACCGCGGTGGAAATGTGGGGAGCCCCACATGCAAATAACGCTTGGACTTTGTGACCCCATTTTGCGATGTTTGATTGGCACGTTTTGAGAGTTATGACATCGGTATGGATTCTATGTCTCACTCTAGATGAAGGTACGTCTTACTCTAAATGATTTTATTCTCATACTCTGGACGATAATATGTCTTACGCTAGATGATGATATGTGGTATTCTAGATGATGATATGCCTTACTCTACATGATGATATGTTTTCACTCTTGATGGTAATATGATATACTCACTTCCAGTGCCTTTGATCTGTGGCCACAACTTGGAGCTGATTCGCCTCCACATCCTTCTCGTCACCGAAGCTATTCATTCTTTCCTTCGACTCGTTCTGTCCGTCCGCGAACTTATCTGTCCCAACCATTGACCCACGATAAGCATCTAATTATTTTCCCTCGGAGATATTCAAGCATATCGGGAAAGTCCAGGCGATCAGGGATTCAGCCAGTAGGATGACCATACCAATTCGAGTTCCCTTGGCGTCCGAAACTGCGCCCAGCATTGGCGGGAATACCGCGTGTTTCAGTAAGTGAGTGTTGATGTGAGCGATGGGAAATGGAGCGACGGGAGGATTGCAGAACCAAAAGGCCTGGGCGGTCGCCAGTATGATGAACGTCAGTAGGATCAATGGGCATTGGCTTGGTGGAGCAGCGGTGGAGTGCTGTACTCAATCCATTACTGAACTCCCTGGCGGTCGCCAGGGTCGTAATAGCGTGTACTGGTCGAAGAGATTATGGCACAATTTGTCTCACCCGAGATATGCCGCCTGCAGCCCCTACGATTCGCCACGGCTTATATGCAAGACGTCCTGGAAGTGCTTACTGAGCACATCGAGCAGTCCGTATGCAAATCCCCAGAAAGAACAGAATCGTAACGAGTGATACGGGAGCCATCCATTGTCTGGTGGTGATCTTGGAGGCGCCGATTACATTCTTGTCGTTTACTGCTTTTCGCTGTTTTGGCTGCGCTATAGCATCTGCAGGAGAAGGACGTCGATTTTGGTGATTGTGAACCTTGTCGAGATGAGGCTCCTCGGAGGCGGGGCTACGTCCAGATCGAAAACCATTGCTGCGACGGGACGAGGGCCATGTTGCGAGACGATCTGTACAAGCAAATGGGCTTAAGAGGCGGAACACACTATGGGGGCAGCCAGGAGGATAGGAAGGAGGTGAAGATGCTAGGGCTGTGCGGCGATTATATCTCAAGATACACACCAAGACAATACGCAGTGTCCAAAAGCGCCTAGACAGGAAAAGAAAGATGTGTCGGTTGATTGACTGCGATGAAGCAGTGCCGGTATCTCCCTACCGGAGCCTCTAGAATCCTGCTGAAATGTAGCCTAGACCGATGTCTTTATTGTACCGTTACAACATTTCGGTTCTTGCAGTGATACAATTGATCTCACAGGTCATCACGACTTGCAAACTCCGCGTCCAGGTCAGAATACAGTTTATCTTTTAAATGCTGGGATTTGCTCTTGATGACGTCAAGGAATCAATTGATCGAACCCACGGAGTATCTGTAGTTGGATTGTAGGGTATAACATGAACGTCCGAGACAGGCCGTGCTGCAGGGACAGACACATTGCAGATCCCTCGAAGTCCAACTGACAGATTTTCTAGCGCTCTTCGAGAAAGGCCACCACGTAACGGCGTACATCATATCCTAATGCCCAATTGTGACCCGCATCAGCTGCAAGTGGCGGATTTGTATGAATACAAGCTCTACCCTTGGGAACAAACGTGGTTGAAAGAACAAAGGAGCAAACTTCCAGGGTCTGGAGGTCTTTAGGGTCTTTCAGAAAGCGTTCGCGCTACGTGAACAAGTGGGACACGTGCACCGTGACTCAACCTCTCAGAGCTAGGCAATGGAATCGACGTAGACATGCACTTACCAGAGTTTCCATAAAGCCGCAAACCCAGCGCTTCCACTGGTTGGCGCAAAACGTCACGTTTAGATTCATCCTAGAGTCAGTCTTCGACCTCCTGGAGACCTCCTCATCGCTACCACAGGCTGGAACAAGTTCGGGAGATTGGGGCCTGCTGTATGCTCGAGAAAGATGTTATTGCGCAAAGTTAACTGTTACTTCAGTGTACGGGCGCCCCTCAAGACGCAGGAAGATCTAGGAATGAAAGATGTCCCACAGCGTGACATTTGCTTCAAATCTAGCCGTGACGTTTTGCACCGACCCTCGTTCTATGACGGGAGCAAACCAGCACCTGAAGACACGATTGCACGCCATCCATAAGTCTACCTAACTCTCCTACTGCGATGCAAGGGCCAATATGCACGATATTGGCAGGCCTGCAAACCGATTACCGGTCCGCAAATGAGCTTTCGAAGCCGCAACATCCATTTCCATCATCGTCTCCCAAGGTTTGCGGAACGCCGGCAGGTTTTGACCATTCTTCCAAAAGTCGGAAGTCTTAGGTCCACAGTTGGTCTCTTCTGTACCGATGTCTGCAGAGCTTAGCATGAGCAGCTTTATCGAGTTTCACTGCAAAATCAATCAGTATTTGTTCGTACGGGGTGCTCACTGTCTTTAATCCCGTTAATCTTTTGAGGTGATCCTGGAAGAACTTACCGCAATGCTTTGAGATGCATAGCCACCGTAGCCACCGTAGCTACCATAGCCACCATAGCTACCATATCCGCCGTTATATCCACCGAGCTCGGGAGATGAAACACTTTGCGAACTCTCGGTAGAAGACGGCGCTATGATACTTGGAGAGTAGTCCGTGATCGTTGTTAAAGTGTCGGAGGAGCTAACAGTGGGTGTTAATAGTGCATAAGTGCTCACCGTTGTAGTCTCCGGTACTGGTCCGAAGATCCCGTAGCTAGGGCCTGGGATGGTTCGACTGTAAGCGGACAGCGAGGCGCTTGAAACTTCGGAAGAGGAGGGTGGTGGACTGGAGGACGCCGGTACTGGACTAATTGTCGTTACGTCGGATGATGAGGGGCTTGGGGGAGGATTGCTGGGGAGGCTGCTGTAGCTCACGACCGGAGCTGACGCAGAAGCTGACACACCAGTCGATCTGAACTCAATTGAAGAGGATGTTGAAGTCACCGATAATGTCGGGCTTGCGATGGTCGTTACTTCAGTGAGAACCACCTCCGTCGAAGTCGCAGAGTTGTAAACCGAGCTATAGCCGGAGCTGTACCCAGAGCTAAAAGCAGAGCTGAACGATGAAGCAGAGTTGAAACTCGAGCCGAAGCTTGTAAATGAGCTCGTGTAGAAGCTGGATGCGGTGACCGGCGCTTCCGTAGAAGGCGCTTGAGAGGACAAAGCAAGCCCGGATGAGCTGGAGGTGGAGGCCCTGCTGAATGACCCGGGTGCGGACCGCAATGAGCTTGATGTGGTTGAGGTCTCTGAAGAAGAGGCAAATGGCATGGCGCTTGATGTGACCGAATCACTCGACCCAAATGTCGGAGGTGATGAAGAGCTGGGCACGCTGGTTGACGAAACAGTGGTCGTGGTCTCTATTGCAGAGCTAGAAGGCGCTACAACAGTAAGGGAAGATATCGAGCTGATACTCACTGCCGAAGTTGGCTGGCTTGCGCTGGAATAGCCGGAGGTAGTCAAGCTGGGTATTGCACTGGTCGACGTTGGCGAGAAAGCCCCGTAGCTTGGTACACTTGTTGAAGAATAATTTCCGTAGAGTGAGCTGCTAAGAATTGAGGAGGTCACAGTGCCTGATGTTTCGTTTCTAGACGCCGCTGTTGAGATGCTCATGACTGTGTACGAGCTAAGAGCAGAAGATGTTACCGAAGGCGTGCTCAGCGTACTAGCTGCACTACTCGACTCGGTCTCGCTCTCAGTTTGACTTGTGGCCAAGCTCGTCTGAGCTCTTGAAGTTGTTAGCGTTTGGGTAACGGTAATCTCACTGGTGATCGTGGTATCCGTGGACGACGAAGGCGACGTGGTCTCTGTTGGAGCCGCCTCCGTGGAGCTTGACATGACGCTAGCTGTATGAGTTATGGGTGTGCTGACATTGCCAAAGGCTGATGTATGACTGCTGAATGTCGAGAACGCCCCATATCCATTACTGGATGCCGTACCGGTGCGGGGTCCTGCAGTTGATGATGCGGAACCCGAGGGGACCGTGGCACTTCCTGTTGTCTCGGTCGAGTTGCTGAAATGGAGACTAGAGGAGGTGTACGAGATTCTGGTCGTAATCTCAGTCTCAGTCGAGGTCAAAGTCATGGTCGTAGATAACTGAGTGTAGACGGGGGAACCTGTTGCTGACGAATATGATCCATGGTTGCTCAGAGAAGTCGACGTAGTGACAGGATTAGCAATTGTATTGCTGTAGCCGCTGCTTAATGGAGGGCGAGATCCGTACGGGGGAGGACCGTAGCCCCCGTAAGACGGATACGGATGCGGATGGCCAGTACCGTGCGGTACCGGCTGCACGTTCGTCGTGCCCCACTCAGGCAGCGGATATGGAGACGTCTCGGTTCCATTCCCGCAGTCTTCGCCACGTGCATTAAGATGGAAAATTCTCCGAACTGTAGTGAGGTAGGGTGCCGGGTCAGCTAGCATCTCTCCTTGGGATAAAATGATAGGGACATACAAGGAACGCCTGCAGCGGCAAAGGATAACAGGGTTGTAGCAGGTAGAACGATCGAAAGACGCATGTTGTAGTCTTGAATTAGAAGCTGGTTGTCTCGGACAATGCAAGAAGTTTGGTAAGTGGGTGCTGAGCGAGCGTGCAGTGAGTGAGACGGTGAAGAACCAAGCGGAGCGTGATAGTGCTACAGTCATATGTATTCTTCTTGAAAAGCACCAATCCACAGGGAAGCGCTCCTTGCTGCAGAGACAGCGGCAGAATCATTTTACTTAGGATTAGTCCTGTTTGCAACCAAGCGAGCTACACCCCCTTGAGTTGTGAGTGCTTGCTGATGCGATAAGTGGTCCACATTCTTCACGAAAGGAGGAGTTTCAGTAGCGATTCTGATGCAGTTCTAATATGCAAGGCCACACAAGTGTGAAAGCTATATAACATTTTTGTATTCGAGGTGACAAATTGTTGTACCAACGCAATGTGGTGGCAATGTTACAACGCGCATAATGCCATGCTGAGGCCGTAGGTTAATAGTCATCCACTCAAGGAGGACGAGCAAATGTCTCAAGCTACATCAAGCAAGGACCCAGGGTTAGCACTGCTCGAGAACGAGGAGATTAAGAGCAAAAGTCGAGCTCTGGAAATACCGGCCATGACCGTGATGTAGAACGTTGCAAAGACCATAAGTATTGTTTAGAAAACTTGTCTTCTCTCCTCGACTGATATTGTGTTGTGCGACATGATTGAAGGTCGCAATCAGGCAACAAAGGCATTGTGGGTCTGTGCAACCCTATCGTTTCATGAGGCTGCAAGGCGGGGGTCTGAACTCCATTGTCCACCCCCTAAGATATTTCGGGTGCTCCTTCAATCACTATTGAGTCTGTGCTTTATCCGCATGAAATCGTGCGAATAGTATGCTGCAAGGGAGAGCAGCTAAGAAGTATTCTTACAATGTCTACTGTACAATTGAGCTTGTGGTCCCAGAATGGTCCGTTTCATGCTCCTGATTTTGCATGCATGGTCGAATATCGTCGTAGCTTCCATATTTGGGGTTTCCCCTAAACGACTAGATAGTTTTTGCTGAACGTTAACGTTCCGAGCGTTCCCATTGCATGTCGAGCTTGCTATTTTGCTGAGCGGTGGTATATCCTCTACACGAATAAGACACGTTTCGCCACTGGTGTTAAATGAAAAGCAACAGTAGAGATGATCACTCTCCTCGCGTCGATGGTCAACCCGTACCGAGGAGTCCTTGATAGCGCTAGCACATAGTGAGCCAGCTGAATGACGCAGTTTGTCTTAGCGCCTTCTCGAAGAAGGCCGACAAACGATCAGGAAACGTGCTTTAGTATCAGGAAGCACATTATCCTCCGTAGGACTGTTTCGAGAGGTTGGCCTCCATTTCCGAGTCAGGACGCTATCCTTCTCCGCGGAAAAGACGGCAACCGCAAAGCTGTACACATCTGAGACACCGCGATTATGCTGATATCGTTGACGAACAAGCATCGGGAGATCTTAGCTTGCAGTCCCAACAATTCGGTCTACTTAGATAAAGTAGGATACCGTATTCTTGTGTAATCCTTACGTCAAGGACGTATGAAATCTGACCACTCGAAAAGTCTAAGGAAAGAGCTCCGTAGAGCAGAAATGTGTTCAAGCGTCATCCTAGGACATGGCAAAGTTGCGCCATCAGATCGAGAATTCGCATCTTGGAAACGCATCTACGATCTCTCAGCGAGATCCGGTTAGGGTTTGTCCCTGTAGCGAGAAGTTTCGGTGGTACCTCCGGCAATTGGCGAATAAGGTTCGTTTGAGAAGGCCGATTCGAAAGCTAGCGACGTTTAGCGGTGTGGAAGTTGGCAGACCGGCATATCCATGTCTTCGATAAAGTAAATCGTACTCGTGTAGCAAATGGGTGAGGATGACGGAAGGTGTCCGATGGTTGTCAACTAGCTCGCTGCCCTTGGAGATCGCTGGGTACCTTACTGACTCTTCCTAGAGAGGACGGTGAGCTTCGTAAACATGATGCTCTGTGAACCAAGAGTGTCTATCCTCAGGAAAATATGCGCGAAGTGAGTACGTCCAGAGGTAGTTGGGAAACCAACTCGAACTCGAGCGGCGTCACAAATTCGGCGCGCGAAATCGGAAGTCCACGTGCTAGAGGTAGCTGAAAGTTTCGCCTACGATAGCTTTTGCTCGCAGAGGGACCTGTCGCGAAGGGACCTGTCGTGATAGCATCTCAGGCACAATACCTTATCTTTAGTCACCTGATCTTGCCAAAGCACCTCAAGCTTCCGACAACCTCCACGTCGACATGTCGAAAACGTCGTCGCATCCAGCACCAGCAATCCTCCGTATCCCTTCAACCCCAACGCGAAGTGATCTGTACACGCTACTTGCATCCCCCAATGCATCCCCAACCGCACACCAAAGTACAAAAATAAGTTTCTAGACCAGCGCCCCTTCTCAGAACCTGCATCGACCCCCTCCCCCGCTCCTCCTCCCTGCTAGCCACCTGCATAAAACTGTTTCAGCTCTAATCTCCGGCTGCAAAACCGCAGCGCCACCTTGCATTATTGCATACACGAGCCACCCAAAACGAGAGTGGCATGTTTACCCGCGGTCTTAGTAGGCATCCTCCATCCAACATTTCCCGATTCGAAGTGCTCGTGGCTGGTGCGAACATCGCGGGCTGGAAAGTTACAGCAAGGTAGGTACCAAGGTGGAGCTGGAGTGCTGGGGTAGTATCCCGATCGCCGATCGAGGTACATAAGCTCAGGTACCTTACATGATGGCAATCTGAACGCCGGAAGACTCGCGGTGCCAAACGCCATTATTTGTAACCTCGCACCTTGAGCTACTCAGCATCTTCAGGGCAACTCGACGAGCACCAAACCCTCCGCTCAAAGAAGACATCTCCGTCTCCTTACCTAAGTAAATCAGTGCTGTCTGTTACTGCACAGTAGCCATACGAGGTCTATCTGTACCTAGGTAGGTACGCTCTCAGGTACCGATACGCGACCCGCCATCCCCAGACACCTTGCTGGGTTATTATTGCTTTGCGCCCGTAAGCAGCCCTCCATTTCCAAAGCTGGGAACATGAAACTCTCCGACGTTACACAACATATCGTGTTTCGAGGCCCTGTAAAGCCCTTATCCGCACTTCTCCGGCGATCGGTTCCGTTCGGTAAGGGTGAGGATCCTCGCCTGAGGAGATCCAGAAGCAGGTACGAAGGTACCTGACATGTGATGGTGCCAACTTTGCGAACCGGTTCCTTTGCACCAATATATCGAAGCACAATAAAAGAGTGGTAGTTGGAAGAGTTGGTGATATTTGAGTATTATATAGTATCAATGTATAATCGTTGCTCGTTTCATAGAAGCGAAAGCAGTCGATGACATTGAAGTCAACGCTGGTGTATGTGAACTGTAGCGCCTCGCACCAGTGCCCCAAAAACAACTGGGTATTGCGCTTACAGCTCCCGATCGCCATTTTCAGGGAGTCCATCGAAACCGAATCCATGATGAATAAAGACAGCGAAAGCAAACGCGCCAAGTAGTATGTACAATGCCCTGCTATTACTTAGAGATTAAGCTGCGTGAGCCGTAGTATCTTTTCATGCGCGCAAAGACGCAGGCAGGTTTTAAGCACGGGCGAGTGGGGATTTGACCTAAATTTCAAAACAGAAGTGGCCACCCAAGAAACGTTTCGTAAATCATCGTTGCTTCGTTAACGCCGTAGTACTCCGTCAGCCCAACTCCTTTTCCCAGGCCAAGAAGGTACGAAATAGTACGATGCGAATGTTGACGTGAGGTAAGCTTACACGACAGCACTGCTGTCGTCCCAGCTGTTGATGTCGATGAAGTTGGTCCATTCTCCCTCTATCGCGGGAGTAACACCCCCGCTGCCCTGAATACTATTGGACCGCGTGGACGGCTTATAGTCCACGCTAGTGTCGTAGCCGTAAGAGAAGGCCGGTGTGAACGGCGTAACTATGCCGTCTGTCGTTGCTGACTTCGGGCTGGTGTAATCTGACTGACTGCTGCTGGTGTCGAGGACTGCAGGTGCAAGCGTCTGATTCATGCCGTCCAACGAAGGTTGAAACTTCTTCGACTTTGACGATCCCGCATTTGGGTTGTAGCTATAGAACGGCTGTTGAGGAGCAATCTCGCTTCCAGACATCAGCACGGAGGTGAAAGGATCGTGAGGGTCCAGCGCAGGACCAAGGAATTGCTGTGACTCCATGGGTAGAGAAGTCGAGAAAGGACCATAGTTGGCGAAGGTGCTGTTCGGATATGCCATGGGCATAGCTGTCTGCCAGTGAGGCATCTGTGCTTCGGCAGAAGTCTGCTTGGTCATGCGCTGTGCTTGAGTAGGGTCCTGGTACTGATAGAATGAGGCAGTTTGAAGTTGCCTGGGTGTATAGCTCGATGGAGATCGTGATAATGGTGTGTGCGTTTGAGATGGTACAGTCGACTGTGGCTGTGACTGTGGGTTTCCCATTGCAGTAGGCGAGCCGCCTTGGGCTGGGAGCGACGATGCCCGGTTGTCGAAGCCTATATCCGTAGGACTCTGTGTAGGATATGCTGAAGGGAACTGGGCCATGTCTTGTGGTGTTGAGATAGTCGCAGCACGATGATGAACCTGCTGCGGCCGGAAGCCCTGGCTTGTCGGCATCGGATACGGCGCTTGCCGGTAAGATGTAGCAGGGCGATTCATCATTTGTGGCGGCATGAATGGCGTTGGGTAGGTGGGCGGTTGGTGTTGCAGTTGGCTCGGCTGGGCAAACTGCGGCGCATTTGGGTATGGCTGAGGTTGACCATACGAGCCCGATATCGCCTGATCTAAAGCAGTTCTCATTGCGACATGGTTTGTAAGATATGCAGCCAATCGCCTGTTAAAGTCGGCTGACCCAGTTTGCAGATGAGCAGTGAGACGTCGATACTGCATTGGCAAGTCATCGTCCTCTTCCTCGTACATCTCCTCGTTGACGACATCTTGTTCGGTCACACGCAATGAGCGGCCGGTGCGTCTCTTGTGAATTTCCGAAGCGCGTCTGGCGGACTCGACGCGAGCTTCGAGACTTCGGTCACTCCGACGCGAAGCTGCAATGTAAGCTCTGTTGAAGATCAGTCTTCGCCATTTAAACTATTTCAACTGGGTGGCATACCTTTCTTGGTTTTCTTCGTGCGTTCGCTCTGTCTTGACAGGCTTGGAAGACGAAATCGTCCTAATTGGTGGCATGTTGAATTTGAATTTGAAATAGTTGAGGCTCGGTAATCTACGATCTGACTGATCCGGTCGACCGGATACTCCACGTGCTCAGGTGTCACAAAACGAGCAAGTCACTCGCCAAAGCAGTTATGAATAGTCGAACGTGCAAGGAGATCGGCAAGTGGTATGACGATGATGTCGTATAACAGCGCGATATTCCCCGCGTTGCCGTGACTAGGCAATGCTAAAACAACGATTTTTATAGCGTCAAGCTGATTGTTGAGCCCCAAGAGAACTAACAACGACGATGCTGTCAGAAGATCCTTCAGTTTGCAGAAGATTCGTAAGAATCGTTGTGCTGGAGGTGGTTGGATGGAGACTCGTAAGGAGTGGGTGGGTGGTTCGAAGTGGCCGGTACACAGCGTTAAATCACGAGGTACTGTGGATGCACTCGACTAACTCGCGTACCAGATTATATGCGACGATATGAATGAGCAACTCGATAAGTAGCTGGTGAATGAATTGAGGAGCAATAGTTGGAACGTAGCAGAAGGAGGAAGCTGGGAGAGGTCGGCAAATAAGAAGGGGACGGGCTTGATATTTTGGGACAAGATGGGGAAATCTGCTGTCATGGGCTTTTCGGCGATTGCGCTAAACCAAGGCGAGCTTCAGCGCCGGGTCAGCTCGGTCAGCGCTGCGATGAGCGGGGGCCCAAGGTCTCAGGGCAGCTCTTGCCTGATCTGCATCTTGCTGTCTGCTAATTGGCTAATCCTTTGACTTTCGATCGCGGCCGCAGCACCATCGGCTTGCGCTAAACGGCGCTAGGATCTGGCTACCTCATTGCAGGGAACGATCGGTCCACTAGTGAGATCTCGCTAATCTGAGATTCTCAGGCCGCGCGAAGCTTGGACCACGTTCCATGCCTTCCAATCCCGCCACCCTTACCCCTCGACCGAAAATTGCAAATCGGATCTTTCTTCCAACAAGCAAGAATGCCATCTCCATGTCGCAACTCACCGCCGCAGTCTCCACATACTGACGTTGTGCTATTGCCAGACTCAGACATTCCTTTTGGCATCAACAATTGCTCAGGTTCGAAAAGTGCGGGGCGTGTCCCGCTTGCTTCACTTGCCGGGGGGTGCAAGAAACCCAACCCAGCCAATCCTCCTGCTGGGTCACAATCGGCTCTGCAGAGCATGGCACAGGCACGAATAGAAGAGCAAGAAGTGGCGCAGAGGAGAGGGTGCTCGCCAGGATTGTTGCTGGGTTCAACTGCTTTCCACTGTCGCGAAGTTGTGGGAGCGAGTGGTAAAGTAGGGTCGCAGGAACTGCCTCCGCCGTACTCATGCATCAGGGCCCCACGGCCGCAAACGGAGGCTTTTCAGGATGGCCTGCCGTTTCATTACGGTACGCAGGTTTCTCGTACTTTTCCGGGACTTAAGCACATGGCGATCTGTGATGCAAGCAAGGAATATCCCTCCACGTCGTCGCGCCTCTTCTCGCCACCCCAAGCTGCGCCATCGGCGAACTACAGCCAATGAGACCCGCAATCCTCAGGAATTCTGGGGTTAATAACGATACGCTAAGCCAAACGGTCTTTCAAATCGGGTCGCCATCCCCCCTCTACGTCAGTGGTGAGCCATTTCCAGCGACAGGTCATGATTTCAAATCGGGTTGGCAAAGCGACTAGTCTAGAACCTTGGCCCGTGATGCTGCATGCCGGCTTCCACACCCGTCGACGGTTCTGAAACTGGTCTGACTAGTACAAACGACGGGACAGATCGAAGATTAAGTTTGTCGGCAATCTGCGTTACCACGATTAGCCTCTCAACCCTCTCGATCAACGATGATCCCAACCAGTTCTCTGGGACATTACTGCACGCCGCATGAAGGAAGGGAAAGTCAATGAGGAAACGTCCACGACATGCGCTTTCTGCGCGAGTTTGAATGACGTGGCACAACCTCTACGAAAAACGCCGCATCCTCAGATTCATGCGATCATAATCGTATTGCATCGCACCCTCGCTCTCAGGCATGATAGGAGTTGTTTTGGAGCGCCGATACGAGGCTCTTCAGCGACTCTGGAACCGGCGACGCTTTATTCACGATAGCGGAGTCCCCTCATTCCCATGATCTCGCATCTCATTGGACCTGGGCATGCTCTGCTTGCGGCTCCGATAAGCGGACTGGGGCCTATCTGCTAAACCTAGCCGATAGTATGAGACATATTGCAGGCTGCTATCTCCGGAGAAGTTCACAGGTACCTTTATTCCATCTTTCACCTTTTGATGGGTCATCGAAGAATCTGATTGGCTAGAATGAACAGAAATTCCTAAACTTTGACTTCACACCCTCGAATTGAAGAAACGTCTAGAAACAAGCGCAGCTAAATTAGTGCAACTACGTGTACTTTACTTGCAGCATCTTTGTTGTGTCGGACTGGTACGTTATCTCAAACCGTCCGGCTATGCAAGATCTCCGCACCACACAATAAACTCCCGTCCATCCAGTCCTTGGCCAATCGTTTTTCGTACAACCTTTAGGCAGAAGAAAACCCATATTTTGCTACGGCCTTCTAGTTCGTCAAAAAGTCACGTTTCGAGATCCATCTATGCAACCGAGATGTTAGCGTTCGCCAGCTGGCTGCTTTCCTTGACCAGAAGCAGAATTCGTCCAGTCGCTTTCAGTCTGTGAGCAGTGAGGGATGCACACCCTATGGATGAATTGCCGAAGGCCGTGTCTCCTTCTGATATGGCTCCAGGATTCCTCCGATTGTGCGCATAACCTTCAGGTCAAAACCGACGCTGACCTGCTTATTGGTGGCATGCCGCGCCTTTGGTTAGTTCAAGACTGACTAGAATGACCCAGACATCTGGTATCACGTTCAAGTTGATACTGTCCGGATAAGGTACATGCTCAAGTACGGACCGGAGAGCGTCTCGTTACCTAACCTCACCCCGTTGCAGCAATACATAAGGCTGTGGATCCCTTTCTTCTGCACTGCATTCATAACACTCTACGCGTCTCTCACGTTATGGTCAGCTATCACAGAAACTGCAGACGAGGATGACACATGAAACAAAGAAGGGGCCGCGGAAGTGGAGAAGGCTCGATAAGCTCGGGCTGGGGGTAGCGGGCGGGCACGTAACGATATCGAAGTCGTTATGAGACATTTAGGATGCCGTTTGTTGGCCGATCAGTGCAAGTAGGCATATCAACTCGAACAAAGGTCTGTGTCTGGGATATTTCGGCAAGACGGCTCAAGCACTAAATCTCATATTGTCGCAACCCTCAAGAGGTGTAAGCAGGCAGCGATTATGTGGTGTGCAAAGCAGGTGGAGCGTCCACACATATTATCCTAGAATCGAATGCGTGGAGTATGTACGCGAGCTCGAGAAGAACCTTGGTCCGCAGCAGGAGGTGGAGGAGTGGAGTCACGGCCAACGTTCCTTGAGCCTCACCAAAGGTGGCGAAAACCAATTTGCGGGGCTCCAATTAATTAATTCCCCGAGTTGATGGAATTAACTTCGCAATGCTACAGACCTCAAGGCATTGTACCAAGCTCCCAACCATCACACAAACGTTGTCAATATACCGACAATTATTGACCAGCAAGCCAGGCACCGTAGCCTGGAGGTCCCCCCTTTTTTTGTTCAAAAGAATGACTAACATGTGACAAGGCACGTAACACACACGTGACACAAGCCCCGCTAAGCGAGACCCGCGCAACGATAAAATCTCGACAGACGAACAGAACCCACCCTTTCCCTCTCCTCAGATCAAAAAGAACGGAGCCAGCCACGACCACCGCATCGATTCTTCTACAGCGGTGTGTTGCCAGTCACGATTAGCACTCGTGATGGGGCTCTGGAGAGAGACGTCTTATTTTCCCGGAATAGGAAGTTTTGCTCTCGATTGCGCGACGGGAGTGGAACGCTGATGATGGGAATACATAACTTGGCGTATGCCTACCTCGGTCTCTGGGTAGGACTTACTCGGGGATCTGAGTAGTGATAGCGGTTTACTTGGAGGATCTTGGCGGGAATTGGGGAAGCGAACCGGTTTCCTGTGCATTCTGGAGATGGCTCGCGCTGTAAACTTGGCAGCTTCATGAATCGTGGAAGGGGCGGGATGAACCTCGATGTGCTATGCTGAGAAGGTTTTGGCTGCAGCATCCAGCAGGAATTTATAATCCTAGAGATGAACTATTCAAATAGACGAATGAGAACACTGCTTCCCCCGCATTTCTGCACGTACGAGAATGCGGACGTTTCCTACAACCCGGAGGATTCATGAACCTGGAACAACGTTGGCAGCGGGCCAGATTTGGTAGCGGGATGGGAGCTTGGAGTGACAATGAATAAGGTACCCAGCATTGGGAGGGGTTATTACTCCCAGCAATTAAGTATTACGTTCCAAGGACGAATGAAACGCCTCCAAAAACCCCTCGTCTCTCTAATAATTCAGCAGAATTCTTCTCAGCCTGGCTCCCCGCCGGTTTCTTTAACACCAGGGCTGCCACACCACTCCCAGCCCAGCGGATCTGCTGCACATGCAGGGGAAAACTGCAACCTCCAGATCGGCGAACCACCATGAACTACAAAAAACGGGAAACGCGAATTCTTGTAACCATTCCAGACGCCGGGGTATGGCAGCCACGCTTTGCACGCGCGGCTCAGGAAATCTGGGGTGGGAGTCATTGGTAAGCGGACGCGATCAGAACGCGAGAATGTTGGACCGCGTCGGGTCTCCTCAGTCAAACTCCTGGAGGGTGAGGTTCGATGTCTTGGCTGCGCGCGCAGTTGGCTCCATGGTATCTAGTTGTGGAGAAGAATTGCGGAGGGTGGACTGGTTTGCGGGATTTTAGGGCGCGAGAACAGGTTCGCGGGCTTGAGGTTTATTTGTTGGAGGCTGCTTACTGTGGAGATGGAATTGTAGAATTGCGTTTACGGGTTTGGATAGTGAGCTAAGTAGACTTGGTGAACGGTGCTGTATCAGAGAGAGCATGTGAAAATGTTGCTGCCCGAGGTATTCTCCGTACTGCAGTTCTCTAGCAACTCTCAAGCTGGACATGGCTTGGTAAGCCATGGTTGCATTGATGCCAGTCAGTGATACCACAGCATTGCTGTTCCTTCCTGCCAAACAAAAACAGTACTACAGCAACATATTTCCTACGTCTAAGACGCTGCACACGTGCCGCCCATTCGCGGAATCCAAAGAGACAGTCAACCCTAACTCCACACTATCAATTCTTCATGCTCGTATTTAGAAACCAATTCCACCGTGGAACCCCGTTCACTATGTCATGCACAAACAGCCCATCCCCCGTGTGCCTCTCCACCCCCCCCTCCAGCCAGCGCGCACTCCACACATAGCCGCTGCTCTCCTGACACGGCGCATGTATCGCAAACGTGCCGTCTACATGCCACACACGCGAAGCTCTCATCCGCTAACCCATCCACGTCCATCATGCTGTCGTCTAAGGGAAGTGGGCGTTCGCAGTCCTCGCAACGCAGTGTGTCCCTATCCGCTAGCATTCTAGATGGTATTGGTTGTACAGCAGGTGGGTGTATTGGTCGCGAAGAGGGGATGTTCCAAAAAGAATGTAGTGAGGATTGATGACCGTTGCTGCTGGTGCTGGTGTTTGAAGCGAGAGGCTCGGGATGAGATGGGATGGGCGAGGGTTGGGGATGCTGTCGTTGGGCGCTGAAGAGTTTTGCTATCGTGTTCTCTGAGTAGTTGTCAGTTCAGGCCTCTAAAGTGGTTGCTATTGAGCTTTGCACGGCTTATATACCGTGTATGACCGGCTCCTCCGGTCGGTTGTCACGAAACCGCTTGCGCGTCCGGCTGTTTAACTGCCATGACGAAGCACTGCCAGAGAAGCTTTCCCATGGATACCTCGTCGGCGAAGATGTATAAGGAGCTGCTTGCCTCACGCCCTCAGATCCTAGATGACTCGCGCTGGACGGAGAGACGGTCGGATCTTGAACGTATGTGGAGGAGGCGCGACTTGAAGTGGATATAGACGAGGGAGATAGTTCGCAGCTGGAACGTTTGCGCTTGAGGGACATGATTAATGCGATCCTCTCTGTGTAGTATATGCTGTGACGGAGTAGACTATAAGAAGTGTGGACTAATTCTTTTGTTGTCTATTTCGTATTCAGGTGGATTGGTGATGAATGACGCACGACGCGCCCAAAGCACTCTACACGTCCCCGCGATTCCAGCCTTAACGGATTTCAGGGACGATGATCGACATTGAACATCCCCTCTCTACGCAGCAACGTCCACAAATCCAGCAGTCTCACCGGTCAGTAAGACGAACTTGGAATTACGCCGACTTCCAAATGCCTCTTTGACTGACCGTACATATCACAATCATCGACCCTCACAGCTGCCGCTTCCCCATCCTTCACACCTACCACTGGCGGCTTTCAATAACCGCACCGCGAAAGGCTCGAGCACTCGAATTCCGCAATGACCCTACGAGAGGCGAGCCACGCCGGCTCTTGGTACACTGACGACCCATCACGGCTCTCACCCCAACTCGACCAATGGCTCGCACAGGTGCCGCAGCATGTTCAGGGCATAGGGACATACTCATCAGACCTAGCACCAGCAACCTTACCACAGCCAGGTGCGCGGATCATAATCGCACCTCACGCGGGTTACGCCTATTCTGGTCCAGCAGCAGCATGGGCATACAAGTCGCTTGATCTGTCGAAAGCGTGAGCGGACCTGTTCACGAATGCACTCATGAACATCCGCTGAGCTGGACAGGAAGCGCATCTTCCTTCTCGGGCCATCACATCACTTCTACCTGACCCGCTGCGCTCTCTCCCAGAGTGACGCGTACGAGACTCCTCTTGGAGATCTACCCCTAGACAAGGCTACCATCTCCGAGCTCCATGATACAGGCTTGTTTGATAAGATGTGGCAATCGACGGACGAAGATGAACATAGTTTGGAGATGCATCTTCCTTACATTTACAAGATTCTTTCAAGGTAAGAAGCCTTCCTGGTCCAGCCTCGATCGAGAGTTCATACTACACGCCTGATCTGACAACATTCAGGGCCTTCCCAGATCCTTCCTCCTTCCCAGGGCTAATACCCATCCTCGTTGGCAACACCTCCGCCACAGCCGAAACCCGCTTCGGCCGCCTCCTAGCGCCCTACCTCACGGACCCAACCTCCATATTTATCGTCTCCTCCGACTTCTGCCACTGGGGTTCACGCTTCAGATACACATACTACACCCCATCGCTCACCTCGACCTCCAACAACCCTCCTCCCCGCTCCCTGTCTACCAAAGACAAAGTTGGACCAAAGGAGCCTCCGATACACGAGAGCATCAAAGCCATCGATTTCGAATGCATAGATGCGTGCGAAAGTGGCTCACATGCCGGCTGGTTGGAAGTTCTGGCGCGGACGGGGAATACGGTATGCGGGAGGCATCCTATTGGGATTGTGATGGCGGCGCTGGAGGTTCTGAGGAAAGAGTGGGTGGAGAAGGGAGAGGTGGAGACGGATGGAGGTGGTGAGAGGGGCAAATTTAGATTTGTGAGGTATGAGAGAAGTAGTGAGTGCGTAAGTGTGAGAGACAGTAGTGTCAGTTACGCTAGCGCTTATGCCATCCTCTGAGGATGTCCAGCATGGTATGTGTCTTCCACTATGAACATTTTTGGTATGGACTACTGCGTTGTAGCGTTTCCGAAGGTGAACACATGATCTTTATCACCTCATATACCGAAGAGCAGCACGCGAAATATGAGGAACTTTTATAATTACGAAATATACATGTCTATATAACACTAGTCTGAGCTTTTTCTTCTGCCAAACCAACCTCGCCTGGCCTCTTTCTTTTCCGTAACCACGGTGTCGTCTCCATATGCCTTCTTACTCCCCCTCTTCTTCCCCTTCTTAACGTCCCTCCTACTAGCGCAACAGCAGCACAATCCCATCTGTATCAGCCACGCCAGGATCGCAAAGCCACTCGCAATCCACATAAACACAAACATTTGTATGCCTATACTCGCCCCAATATTAAGCTCCTGCACCCCGCCGATGACATTCTTCGCAATGACGAACATAGCCGTCGCGATGATGGATGCCGCGGTGACGAGCAGCGCGGCGAGGAAGGTGAATATGGATACGAAGAACGCGACCCAGCGGCTGTAGACGGAGAGGGGTGTGAGGAAGATCATGAGGAAGGTGAGGCAGGCGCCGGAGAGGAAGAGGCCGAACATCCAGTGGGAGGCGGTTCGCACGAGGTTGAGGATGTTGAGGATGTTTTGGGGGAGGGTGACTGAGACACACATTAGCCTCTTGCCAAACCAAATCCCTCCTTCCATCATGATAGAAGTAGAAACGGAGAACTTACTGCTCGCCCCAGCAAGCAGCTGCCCCTGCAAAATCGTAACAGGATTAAACCAATACAGCGCCCTCGGATCCGAGCAATCCGTCACGCCCTGCGCCCAATACCCCTCACAGTACCCCCACAATCCAACCTGATAGAAATCATGTAGCCCCAGCGTCTGCGCGATGCTATTGATCAGCACCGCATTCGGCACGCTCGTGGGGATGACGTTCGCAAAGTCGAACCGGATGAACCATGTATTTCGTATGACGGGCTTGTCGTGGATGTTGCCGATCTCGACGAGGATGAGGAAGACGGTGGAGATGAGCAGGAAGAGGGAGGTGAGGAGTGCCCAGGTTAGGCGGGTCCGTGTTGCGCGGCGGATTTGGGATTTGCTGAGGTTGGGGCCGTTGTTCTCGTGGGTTAGGGTCCGCTCGGTGTCGTAGGAGGTTGCGGGTGCTGGGGGAGAGCCATTGAGCTTGCCGGGCTCGGGCTTGCGGCCAAAGGCCATTTATTGCTCGAGGAGATCAGATCTGACCTGATGTTGGGGACCTGCCGATGCTGAGATCCTTTCGACGGCGTGCAACGGGACCAATGGAATAAATGACGGCGACGGCAGGTTTGAAGTCTCAATTGAAAGGGACGGAGAGAAAAGACTGTTGGAAAAGGTGAATTGAATGGATTTTTTCGAAGTGGACGAGTTTAGATTATTTACCGATTAACTGGGGCTGTCAGAAAGCAGCCGCAGTCGTCATCAGCAACGCGGCACAGAGAGGCGTCATCAGGGTCGTCCGCAGGGAACCGTTGTGCTATTTTGGATCCCGAGATCTTCCCGCGGAAATCATCTTGAGATCAGTGTGGTCAATAGATATATTAGATAGATTCCAATGCTTATATCTATCTATCTACCTATTCTGAAGCTTTATATCTATCTAATAGACAAGATAGATAGATATCTATAGATTTATCTATTAAAATAACGCCTAGCCGAACCACCTTACTATCGCCTAGGGGGGTGTAAAATATAGCGGCTATATAATAAATACTAGCCTAAAACGTCAAATTAAAGCTATTTAAATGGCTCCTTTTAGTATATAGCCTCTTCTTTAAGAAGTAGTAGTATTAGCTACTATTTAAACACTTATAATCTACTACTATAATCTTAATAAGACCTTATTATAGCTAGGACTTTAAATACTTATTAGACTTAACTATATCTAATTATAATTAATTTCTTTTATTAGTAATAACCTTCTTAGTAGCGCTTATTAGGAGAAACACCTAGATATTTAGTTAATAGGGTTAGATTAAATAAAGCTATTAAAAGGTAATAAAAAGGAAGCTATTAAGGTGGATTTAGGATATAAACACATGCTACTAGAATATTATTCTTCCACTCTAATAGCCTTACCCTCTATTCCTATCTATCTAGCTCTACTTCTACTAATCCGTTGATAGATCTGTCAATATTCGTTATAGCGCTAAAGATTCTCTTATATTCTAATAATATTACTATTATAGTAAGGAAGTTAAAGGCTAGCTAGCTAAGTACTAGGTATTTAAACTCCTAGTACCTCTACTAGTAGATAAAATTACTAGTATCTACCTTATTAATATAATTAGAGGTATAGAAGTATTAGAACTTATCCTTTACTTCCTTCTTCTTAAAGTTTATAAGGTATAATATTATCAGGAGAAACACCTAGACGTTTAGTCAATAGGGTTAGATTAAATAAAGCTATTAAAAGGTAACGAAAAGGAAGCTATTGAGGTGGATTTAGGATATAAATATATACCGCTGGAATATTATTCTTCCGCTCCGACAGCCTTACCCTCTATTCCTATCTATCCGGCTCTACTTCCACTAATCCGTCGATAGATCTGTTAATATTCGTCACACTACCCCCCTCCTATTAAGCTTTATCTACGAAGCTTATTTTGACGTCAGGCTTGCCTTCTTAGGGTATCATTGGTGGAATTCGTTAAGGATGTCTTGGGCGTTTACAAAGTTTGCCGCTAGATACTATATAGGATCGGGTGGGTGATCTACCTAACTGGCGTGGTATTAGAGCTTTCTATGGCTAATACAGCTATTAATAATATTATTAACCTCCTATTTAGACTTATTATCAATAATAATTAGTGGGGCAGGAACGGGGATCTGCCTAGGGATCGGGTCGTCTGCCGCCGGCCTTAGTAGGCTAGTATAAAATCGGTTATCGATGTGTATACTAGTTAGTAGATCGAGTTTATAATCGCTGGTACCAATGAGGCGTCTGATGCGGAATAGTCCTTCTTGTTTATGATCTAGCTTCCTTAAAGGCCTCTAGGTCTTAACGTTCTTGGTCGATAACTATACTAGGTCTCCCACCCGGTAGGCTGGTGCTGGTATACGGTGTTGGTCGGCGAAGTATTCTTGGCGTTTCTAGGCCAGTAGTATCTGCTGTCTAACTTCTTCGGTAATAGACGATATCTTTTACGCTAGTACTAGGCTTCTTTAAGTACTGAGTCGTTCCCGTGCCGTCTGGTTGGGATTCTAGGTGCTAAGATCAAAGCTTATTTGTGGGTGGTACCTATAATTAGTAAAGAAGGGTGTTGTCCTCGTGCTGGCCGATTTAGAGTTGTTGGCGGTAAACTCGGCTATTAGTAGCTAATTAGCCCAGTTATCTTACTAGTAGGTGATATAGGTGTAAAGGTATTATTCCATGCCTGTATTGGCGTTCTCAGTCTAGCCGTCTATCTCTAGGTAATAGGCTATTAATAGGCGAGCGTCTATTCTAAGTATACAGCAGAGCGTTTTCTAAATAAGAGAGATAAATTATAGCCCTCAATCTAATACTATTAATTAGGGTAAGCCGTGGATCTTCTAGATATTATTGATCAGTATATATACCAGTGCTTCAGCGGATATACCACCTTCTTAATCAGTTAAACAAGCGATATAGTATCTTATCTTAGTTAAACGGTCTATAACAATGTATATAGCATTGTTACCCCGGCTTTCAGGTAGTCCCGTAACGAAATCTAGTGATAGATCTACCTAAGCGCGCTTAGGTATCGGCAGCGGCTTGAGTGCTTCCTAGTACTAGGAGCGGGATAGCTTAATTTACTAGTATATATAGCAGTTCCTAACGAATCGTTTGATACTAACATCCATCCGCGGCCAATAGAAAAGGCGGCTAGCCAATTCGAGTGTCTTGGCGACTCCTAGGTGCCTAGTAGCGGGTTGTTCGTGATAGTCCTGGATTATATATAGATAGAGGCTAGTGCTTTCTAGGATTAGGTGTCTCTCTCTATACTATATAACGTTGTTCTCAACACGGCACTCTAATAGGCTAATCTTCCTTGACTAGTAGATGCCGTCTTCTAGCTGTTTTCGGATTTCTTAGTATAATAGATCGTCTTTTTGGGCTTAGATAATCTACTAGAGCAACGGAAGCGGGGAATCGATAGCATCCTTAGGATCGGGCGCGTCTATAGTATCTAATATAGCAAGCTGTAGTTCCTTTTAAATAAGTAGATCGAGATTGGCTGGTTTAAGTACTATTTGCCGCTAGAAGTGTTGCCGTTCGTCATTATCGTGCTTAGGACGGTCTCCTACTCAGTAGGTAAGTGCGTTAGCCTTCCTATTTTAACTACTAGGGCGGTATATAATGATAAAGTTATATCGAGATAGAAATTCTACCTAGCGTGCCTGGCGATAGGAAAGAGTCTTTATCGTTATAAAGTACTCGAGGCTTTTATAGTTAGTAAGGACTTTAATAGGAACCCCTATAGATTCGAGTTTAGGGCGCCATTCTTCGAACGCTCGGATTATAGCTAGAAGTTCTTTGTTATAGATTTCGTAATTGCACTCGGCCGGGAGTATCCGCTTTAAGAAGAAGGCTATAGGGTATAGGACGCCGTTATCGTCGTATTAGGAGAGTATACCGCTAGTGACATAATCCGAGGCATCTAGTTCCAGCACGCTTCGCTTGTTAGGATTAAAATAGGCTAGTACTGGTGCCTCAGTAATATATTTCTTTAACTCATTAAAAGCGGCTTAGTAAGCGGCGTCCTATTCAAATAGTTTGTCTTTCTAGGTGAGGTTGTTCAACGGTTTTATAACATAGGAGAAGTTCTTAATAAATCGTCGGTAGAAGCTGCAGAATCTAACAAATCCCCAGACGTGTTTAAGGTTCTAGGGTACTACCTAATTAACAATTGTTGTAATCTTTACAGGGTCTATATAGATGCCTTTTATAGTGACGATCAATCCCAGGTACCTGGTTTTAGTAACCCCAAATTTGTATTTATCTAGATCGACTTATAGGCTATTTTCCTGTAGGCGCTATAACACCTTCTTGACGTGCTCGTTATATTCCTCAGGCCGTTCTAAGTAGATAAGTATATTATCTATATATACCATAGCGAAGTCGTCGAGGTAGTCGAAAAGGATATCGTTTATAAAGTGCTGATATATGGCCGGGCCGTTGGTTAGACCGAACAGCATCACCAAGTATTTATACAATCTAAATCGAGTTTGAAATATTATTAGGTCTTCGTCTTCTAGTATAGCTATATAAATTTGGTGGAAGGCCTGTCTTATATCTAGCTTGGTAAAGATCTTCGCTTTAGATAATTGGGCTAGTGTTTCATTGATTAATAGGAGGGGGTATCTGTCTTTCTTCGTGATGGCATTCAGCTTCTAGTAATTAATATAGAAGTGTAGCTGGCCGTTAGCCTTCTTAATAAATAGTATAGGAGACGCTATAGGCGCCGAGCTGGCGGTAATAAAGCCCTTATTTAAATTATTTTCTAAATACTTCTTAACTTTAATAAGTTCTTGCTGTGACATGCTATATAATAGGTAGAAGCCTTAATCTTTCTATTCCCCTTCTAGAACAATGTGATGATCTATCTTTCTATACGGGGGTAGGGTATCAGAAGCCTCCTTAGAAAATACGTCTCTAAATTCTGAAAGCTCTCTTAGTAACGACTGCTTTTCTTGTTCCAATTGTTTATTGATCTCCCGCATACTAATTGAGAAGATTTAGCTCCTAGCTATACCGCTAGCTGTCTTAAATCCCTATACACTAATTATTATAATGTTAATAGGTTTAATAGCCAATTTGTTTATAGTTAGCTGTTCTATAGTCGTTGAGTTAAGCTTAATTAGCGGCGCGTGCCGTAATAGGCGGATTGGTGGGCTCTAATTAGTGGAGTAGGAAGTAGGCTCAGGACTATTTCCTGAATTAGCCGACGCTAATTAGCCTATTTACCTGCCTGTAAGTTTATAAGCAGCCTCTAGTCGATATAACGTCTCTTTAGAGTGTATAGGAGGGTCGGTCTATCGGGCCGTGTGCAGATCTATAGGGATTAGGGATATAAAGGTTATTAAGTCGTCTATATAGTTGTAGTATCCCGGTCTAAATCGTATTATTTTACTAATAGGATTAATAAGCACGCTGTATACTTTTATCTATATAAGGCCGAGGATTAGAGGGTGGCTTCCTAGCTTTATAATTAATATTGGGGTGGTATTCGTCGTATAGTTCTGAATTATTATCTAGGGGTAGATTGCGTGTGTAACGTCGGGTATAGGGAGTCTATTAAATCTAGTGATCTTCCAGGGTGTGGGAATAGGGAGGACGGATAGGGTATAGATTATTTAAAGTGTGTACATATATATAGGATTAATAAAAGTGTATCTAGTATATCTAGTATTAATAAGTGCTTGAATAGTGATGTATTTCTTCTGACTATCTAGTCTAACAGCCACTATAAACGATAGTACCGAATATAGGTTTCCCGGTATCTTAGATACTAATACAATTTCTATATATATATAACCTCTCGACATGGTAGTGGGAGAGGCTAATCTTTTCCCTATTTAGGGGTGTCTTCTTCTATAGCACGGATCTAATTACTAGCCTTCTTCTTCTATAGGCAGTCCTAAGATATATAACCCTGCTGTTTGCACTCAAAGCATCTTCCTTCTTATATCATCTTCTCACGTTCTAGATTCTAGTTAGGGGCTTAATAGAGACGGGGCGTACTAAAACGGGAGGGAAGCATAGGAGAGGGTGGGATCAGTATAGGAGTACGAATAAAAATATAGGGAGGCGCTAATAAGGTAGGTCATACGGCTGTAGCGGCTAGGACGGGAAGATATTATAGGAAGTGCGGTGTTAAGGTATCTACTTCTCGCATGTTGGTAGATATCTACTAGAGGCGCCGGGTAAAGGCGTGTAGATCAGTAGGGTCGTCTGCGTTAGCAACGATTACCTTTCTAAGTTCCACAGAAAGCTTATCCTAAAGCTATTTAATAAGTGCTTATTTATTGTAATTAAGTTCGGCCGATAGGCGTAGGAAGTCCGCCTAGAAGGTGTTGAAATCCTTATTGCCTTAGTAAAGGCGGGTAAATTCCCTAAGCGCTATATAGTAACGATTTAGATCTCTGTAGATCTAGTACAGGTGATTGAATATATCCTAGCTAGTAGTAAATATCTTCTAAGCGTTATAACGCATGTAAGGTGACAGATACCTAGCCGCCTCACCACCTACACGTGTGTTAATATAGTCTATTTTAATACCTTCTATAGGGTAGTAATCTAAATTAACTCTGAGCTTTGCTTGCATCCTCAGTATCTAATCGTCTATTATTAGATCCTTACTATCGGTAAATACTAGGGGATCAGGAAGCTTTGTAGATAGCCGGATTAATCTACCTGAATCTGGTGATCCTAGCACTAATATAGCTACCGCTAGCGACGTGGGTGAGTCGACGGGAGTTCCTATTGTGGATTTTACGGGTGCCTAGCCGTTGACGCTAGAGCTGCGTAACTAGGCTATTATAAATTCGGTAACCGCCTATAACTTCATAATATCCTCATTCTTCTTAATAATAGTTATTCCTAAAGCTTCTACCTAATCTGTATTGTTGTTGGCGATCACTGCCGCATCCTTAGTAGTCTTCTTTATAAAGTATATTATCTCTAGCATAGTAGTAGGGTCCTTATTTATCTAAGTCTCTAATTCCTCCACGGTCGTGACGTAATATGGGGTATACTAGACGTTCTAGCGATTGTCTACTGCTACTAAAGCGCCTACGCCTTTGGCTGTCTCGTCTACCGCTAGGGTATAGACAAGGGATTCCCAGCGGATGCTCCCGCGCGGAGGTTCTCGTTTGTTAACTATATTATCAGTTTATAAGGTTTATAGAATTTGATAACATTGAGGTTTATAATTTATAATTAGTGGTCCTAGCACTATAGCTAGACGGCGGACGACCCTATTACGGATAAGTTTCTCTAGGGATGAGTTTATAGGTATCGTTGGTATTATCGGTCTTATTGTTTCGTTAGGTTTGTTAAGTCATATTATTTAGTTTATTAAGTCGTCAAGTTATACCTTGCGGTAAAAGAGTGTGGTGACCTTTTGATAATATTAGGAGAAACACCCAGACGTTTAGTTAATAGGGTTAGATTAAATAAAGCTATCAAAAGGTAACAAAAAGGAAGCTATTGAGGTGGATTTGGGATATAAACACATGCCGCTGGAACATTATTCTTCCGCTCTAACAGCCTTACCCTCTGTTCCTATCTATCTAGCTCTACTTCCGCCGATCCGTTGATAGATCTGTCGATATTCGTCATAAATATAAGGAGGCTATACTTATATAGTAGTAGTTATTTATTAGCCTACTATTTTACTCCTTCTTTTAATTCTTCTTCTAACTACTATAAGTTTTAAAACTCCTTTATACCTTAGTATACTAATATTTAAGGTCTCTTATCTTATCCTTTAGTATTATATTACCCTATTACTCCTTAAAGTAATAGTATTTAATCTCTAGATTAAGGATAGAAGAGAGATAATACGCTAGTAATTTAGTAATAATTTTAAAGTATTTATTAAGATAGATAAGGCTATATATAATACTATTCTAGAAGTTATATATATATAATTTAGGGAGATAGTTAGAAAGATTAAGTAGAAGGTATTTAAGAAGGTATTAAAAGAGATAAGTTATATAAGAAAGCGACTTTTATAGTACCCTATATCTACTACTTCTTATATTACCTTTAGATTTAATTATTATTTAATAGAAAGGTTATAGAAGGCCTTTAAAATTATCTAATACCTTCTAGTTATCTCTATTAAGCTTATTAGTAGGGTTAAATCTAGACTTCTTTAAATCTAGAAGGTCTTTATTAATTTCTATAACCTAGCTAAAGAAGGTATTAATTAAGGTCTTTAGTTTTAGTACTTATTATATTATAAAATAAGTAGAATTCTATTATACACCGCTGTTAATAATAAGCTTATAGTTAAGGTGTACTTAGTTAGGTTCTTATTATCAGGAGAAACACCTAGATATTTAGTTAATAGGGTTAGATTAAACAAAGCTATTAAAAGGTGACAAAAAGGAAGCTATTAAGGTGGATTTAGGATATAAACATATGCTACTAGAACATTATTCTTCCGCTCTAACAGCCTTACCCTCTATTCCTATCTATCCAGCTCTACTTCTATTAATCCGTCGATAGATCTGTCGATATTCGTCATACTACCCCCCTCCTATTAAGCTTCGTCTATAAAGCTTGTTTTAACGTTAGGCTTGCCTTCTTAGGGTATCGTTGGTAGAATTCGTTAAGGATGTCTTAGGCATTTACAAAGTTTACCGCTGGATACTATATAGGATCGGGTGGGTGATCTACCTAACTGGCGCGGTATTAGAGCTTTCTATAGCTAATATAGCTGTTAATAATATTATTAACCTCCTATTTAGACTTATTATTAATAATAATTAGTGGGGCGGGAACGGGGATCTACCTAGGGATCAGGTCGTCTGCTGCCGGCCTTAGTAGGCTAGTATAGAATTGGTTATCGATGTATATACTAGTTAGTAGATCGAGTTTATAATCGCTAGTACTAATAAGGCGTCTGATGCGGAATGGTCCTTCTTGTTTATAATCTAGCTTCTTTAAAGGCCTCTAGGTCTTAACGTTCTTGGTCGATAACTATACTAGGTCTCCCACCTAGTAGGCTGGTGCTAGTATACGGTGTTGGTTGGCGAAGTGTTCTTAGCGTTTCTAGGCCAGTAGTATCTGCTGTCTAACTTCTTCAGTAATAGACGACATCTTTTACGCTAGTACTAGGCTTCTTTAAGTACTAAGTCGTTCCTATGCCGTCTGGTTAGGATTCTGGGCGCTAAGATTAAAGCTCATTTATAGGTGGTACCTATAATTAGTAAAGAAGGGTGTTGTCCTCGTGCTGGCCAATTTAGAGTTATTAGCGGCAAACTCAGCTATTAGTAGCTAATTAGTCTAGTTATCTTACTAGTAGGTGATATAGGCGTAAAGGTATTATTCTATACCTGTATTAGCGTTCTCGGTCTAGCCGTCTATCTCTAGGTAATAGGCTGTTGACAGGCGAGCGTCTATTCTAAGTATATAGTAGAGCGTTTTCTAAATAAGAGAGATAAATTGTGGCCCTTAATCTAATACTATTAATTAGGGTAAGCCGTGGATCTTCTAGACGTTGTTGATTAGTATATATACCAGTGCTTTAGCGGATATACCGCCTTCTTAATCAGTTAAATAAGTAATATAGTGTCTTATCTTAGTTAAATAGTCTATAACAACGTATATAGCATTATTACCCCGGCTTTTAGGTAGTCCCATGACGAAATCTAGTGATAGATCTACCTAAGCGCGCTCAGGTATTAGTAGCGGCTTAAGTGCTCCCTAGTACTAGGAGCGGGATAGCTTGATTCACTGGCATATATAGCAGTTCCTAACAAATTATTTAATACTAACATCTATCCGCAGCCAATAGAAAAGGCGGCTAGCCAATTTAAGTGTCTTGGCAACTCCTAGGTACCCAGCAGCGGGTTGTTTGTAATAGTCCTAGATTATATATAGATAGAGGCTAGTGCTTTCTAGGATTAGGTGTCTCTCTCTATACTATATAACGTTGTTCTCAACATGGTACTCTGATAGGCTAATCTTCCTTAACTAGTAGATGCTGTCTTCTAGCTGTTTTCGAATTTCTTAGTATAATAGATCGTCTTTTTAGGCTTAGATAATCTACTAGAGCAACAGAAGTGGGGGATCGATAGTATCCTAGGGATTGGGCGCGTCTGCAGCGTCTAATATAGTAAGCTATAGTTCCTTTTAAATAAGTAGATCAAGATTGGCTGGTTTAAGTACTATTTGCCGCTGGAAGCGTTGCCGTTCGTTATTATTATACTTAGGACGGTCTCCTACTTAGTAGGTAAGTACGTCAGCCTTCCTATTTTAACTACTAGGGCGGTATATAATAATAAAGTTGTATCGAGATAGAAATTCTACCTAGCGTGCCTAGCGACGGGAAAGAGTCTTTATCATTATAAAGTACTCGAGGCTTTTATAGTCAGTGAGGACTTTAATAGGAACCCCTATAGATTCGAGTTTGGGGCGCCATTCTTTAAACGCTTGGATTATAGCTAGAAGTTCTTTGTTATAGATTTCGTAATTGCACTTGGCTGGGAGTATCCGCTTTAAGAAGAAGGCTATAGGGTATAGGACGCCGTTATTGTCGTATTAGGAGAGTATACTACCAGTGATATAATCCGAGGCATCTAGTTCCAGCACGCTTCACTTATTGGGATTAAAATAGGCTAGTACTAGTGCCTTAGTAATATGTTTCTTTAACTTATTAAAAGCGGCTTAGTAAGCGGCGTCCTATTTAAATAGTTTATCTTTCTAGGTGAGGTTGTTCAACGGTTTTATAATATAGGAGAAGTTCTTAATAAATTATTAGTAGAAGCTATAGAATCTAACAAATCCCTAGATATATTTAAGGTTCTAGGGTACTACCTAATTAATAATTGTTGTAATCTTTATAGGGTCTATACAGATGCCTTTTATAGTAATAATTAATCCTAGGTACCTGGTTTTAGTAACCCTAAATTCGTATTTATCCAGATCGACTTATAGGCTATTTTCCTATAGATACTATAACACCTTCTTGACGTGCTTGTTATATTCCTTAGGCCGTTCTAAGTAGATAAGTATATTATCTATATATACTGTAGCGAAGTCGTTGAGGTAGTTAAAAAGGATATCGTTTATAAAGTGCTGATATATAGCCGGGCCGTTAGTTAGACCGAACAGCATCACTAAGTATTTATACAATCTAAATCGAGTTTGAAATATTATTAGGTCTTCGTCTTCTAGTATAGCTATACAAATTTAATAGAAGGTCTATCTTATATCTAGCTTGGTAAAGATCTTCGCTTTAGACAATTGGGCTAGTGTTTTATTAATTAATAGGAGGGGGTATCTATCTTTCTTTATGATGGCATTCAGCTTCTAGTAATTAATATAGAAGCGCAGCTGGCCGTTAGCCTTTTTAATAAATAGTATAGGAGACGCTATAGGCGCCGAGCTGGCGGTAATAAAGCCCTTATTTAAATTGTTTTCTAAATACTTTTTAACTTTAATAAGTTCTTATTGTGACATGCTATATAATAAGTAGAAGCCTTAATCTTTCTATTCCCCTTCTAGAATAATATAATGATCTATCTTTCTATACAGGGGTAGGGTATTAGAAGCCTCCTTAGAAAATACATCTCTAAATTCTAAAAGCTCTCTTAGTAATAACTACTTTTCTTGTTCTAATTATTTATTAATCTCCTATATACTAATTGAGAAGATTTGGCTCCTAGCTATACCACTAGCTATCTTAAATCCCTATACACCGATTATCGCAATATTAATAGGTTTAATAGCTAATTCGTTTATAGTTAGCTGTTCTATAGTTGTTAAGTTAAGCTTAATTAGCAGTATATACTATAACGGGCGGATTGGTGGGCTCTAATTAGTGGAGCAGGAAGTAGGCTTAGGACTATTTCCTAAATTAGCCGACGCTAATTGGCCTATTTACCTACCTATAAGTTTATAAGTAGCCTCTAGTTGATATAATATCTCTTTAGAGTGTGTAGGAGGATGGGTCTATCAGGCCGTGTGCAGATCTATAGGAATTAGGGATATAAAGGTTATTAAGTCGTCTATATAGTTGTAGTATCCTAGTCTAAATCGTATTGTTTCGCTGATAGGATTAATAAGCACACTATATACTTTTATCTATATAAGGCCGAGGATTAGAGGGTGGCTTCCTAGCTTTATAATTAATATCAGGGTGGTATTCGTTATATAGTTCTAAATTATTATCTAGGGGTAGATTGCGTGTGTAACGTCGGGTATAGGGAGTCTATTAAATCTAGTAATCTTCCGGGGTGTGGGAATAGGGAGGACGGATAGGGTACAGATTGTTTAAAGTATATATATATATATAGGATTAATAAAAGTATATCTAGTATATCTAGTATTAATAAGTGCTTAAATAGTAATGTATTTCTTCTGACTACCTAGTCTAATAGCTACTATAAATAATAGTGCCGAATATAGGTTTCCTAGCATCTTAGATACTAATATAATTTCTATATATATATAACCTCTTAATATAGCAGTGGGAGAGGCTAATCTTTTCCCTATTCAGGGGTGTCTTCTTCTATAGCACGGATCTAATTACTAGCCTTCTTCTTCTATAGGTAGTCCTAAGATATATAACCCTGCTATTTATACTTAAAGCATCTTCCTTCTTATATTATCTTCTCACGTTCTAGATCCTGGTTAGGGGCTCGATAGAGACGGGGCGTACCGAAACGGGAGGGAAGTATAGGAGAGGGCGGGATTAGTATAGGAGTATAAATAAGAATATAGGGAGGTACTAATAAGGTAGGTTATACAGCTGTAGTAGCTAGGATAGGAAGACATTATAGGAAGCGCGGTGTTAAGGCATCTACTTCTTATATATTAGTAGATATCTACTAGAGGCGCTAGGCAAAGGTGTATAGATTGATAGGGTCGTCTACGTCAGTAATAATTGCCTTTCTAAGTTCTATAGAAAGCTTATCCTAAAGCTATTTAATAAGTGCTTATTTATTATAATTAAGTTCGGCTAATAGGTGTAGGAAGTCCGCCTAGAAGGTGTTGAAATCCTTATTACCTTAGTAAAGGTAGGTAAATTCCCTAAGCGCTGTGTAGTAACGATTCGGATCTCTATAGATCTAGTATAGGTGATTAAATATATCCTAGCTAGCGGTAAATATCTTCTAAGCGTTATAACGCATGTAAGGTGATAGATACCTAGCTACCTTACTGCCTATATATGTATTAATATAGTCTATTTTAATACCTTCTATAGGGTAGTAATCCAAATTGACTCTAAGCTTTGCTTGCATCCTTAGTATCTAATTATCTATTATTAGATCCTTGCCGTCGGTAAACACCGGGGGATTAGGAAGCTTTATAGATAGCTAGATTAATCTACCTAAATCTAGTGATTCTAGTACTAATATAGCTGCTACTAGTGATATAGGTAAGTTAACAGGAGTTCCTATTGTAGATTTTACGGGTGCCTAGCTATTGACGCTAGAGCCGCGTAACTAGGCTGTTATAAATTCGGTAACCGCCTATAACTTTATAATATCCTTATTCTTCTTAATAATAGTTATTTTTAAAGCTTCTATCTAATCTGTATTGTTATTAGCAATCACTGCCGCATCCTTAGTAGTCTTCTTTATAAAGTATATCATCTCTAGTATAGTAGTAGGGTCCTTATTTATCTAAGTCTCTAATTCCTCTACGGTCGTGACGTAATATAGGGTATACTAGACGTTCTAGCGATCGTCTACTACTACTAAAGCGCCTACGCCTTTAGCTGTCTTATCTACCGCTAGGGTATAGATAAGGGATTCCCGGCGGATGCTCCCGCGTAGAGGTTCTCGTTCGTTAACCATGTTATTAGTTTATAAGGTTTATAGAATTTAATAATATTAAGGTTTATAATTTATAATCGGCGGTCCTAGTACTATAGCTAGATAGTAGATGACCCTATTATAGATGAGTTTCTCTAGGGATAAGTTTATAGGTATTATCAGTATTATCGGTCTTGTTATTTCGTTAGGTTTATTAAGTTATATTATTTAGTTTATCAAGTTATTAAGTCGTGCCTTACAGCAAAAGAGTATAGTAATCTTTTAATAATATTAGGAGAAACACCTAGACATTTAGTTAATAGGGTTAGATTAAATAAAGCTATTAAAAGGTGATGAAAAGGAAGCTATTGAGGTGGATTTAGGATATAAACACATGCCGCTGGAATATTATTCTTCCACTCTAATAGCCTTACCCTCTATTCCTATCTATCTAGCTCTGCTTTTACTGATCCATCGATAGATCTATCGATATTCGTCACACTTATAATAGAATCTAGATAGATTTAAAGGCCTTAATTTAAGTATAAGATTAGTTAATCCATATTATAATATTATATACTTTACTAATAGGGCCTTTCTTCTACTACTCTTTAAATTCTTCTTTAGCTAATACTTTTAAAAGATCTCTTTTAAAGGTAGTAATACTATTACTATAGAGGATAGATTTAATAATAAGATTAATAATATAACTAAGGTAGTAGAGTCTCCTATTATTACTAAGGCTATATAAGGTAACTAATACCTTAATTACTATATTATTATTACTAGTATTATTAAGTGTAAAATAGCCTAATTTATACTTAATATTATACCTTTTAATAACTTTAGAAACTACCTTAATAATATTATTACTATTATATAATCTATATAGCTCTAGAAGGCTAAGAAGTACTACCTAAAGGTTATTATCTTTATTAATAAAGTAGCTAATAATACTATATAAAGATATACTATTAGAGGCACTCTAGCTATTAAAACTAATATTAATAACTAACTTTATATTAGTAAGGGTATTAGTAATAGTTTTAACCTTCTTCTAATAGATATTAATTACCTATACTCTTATAGTATTATAGGACCTTAGGGCGATATTTTTAGTATTTAGATTAGAGGTTCTAAAGAGGTTTCTTATAGTATTAGAGACACTCTAGTAATAGGTAATATTAGTACTAATTACCTAGATAATAAAATAGGCCTTCTAGTTATTAATATTAAAGTGAGTTATTAGGGAGAATTACTATTATTAGTATTTATACTATACTACTAGCTACTATTCTATATAGCCGCTATATAGAATATCGCCCTATTTATCCTTCTAGTAGACTATTTAAAGGTAGTTATAGATTATTAAAGTGCCTCTAGTATACTTAAATAGGTAGTTCCTTACTAACTTAATTAAATGACACTATTTATAAAGAAACTAGGAGTCTTTCGTGCCCGGCCGTTTAAGTTTAACACCCCAATTCCACACCTAGGAGTCTCTAGGCCGTCGCCTAGTAGAAGCTTATACTAGTCCTTTCTTATAGAGGCGTGTAAAGTTAATAGTAAAGCGTATATTAAGAGGAACCTTTAGGTATAGAGGTTCAGGGCGGCGGTGAGGTTGAAATACGTCTTACTGGGGCCTCTATTAGCTCTAGATAATTATTAGATAGACGTTTTCTCTGATTAGACGCGCTTATAGTGATAGAATACTATATTGTTGATTTTTTGTCGAGGTAGTTGTGTGGAATGTGGAATGTTCGTCGCGTCCGATAAAAAGGGTAATTTAGGGAGGCTGGGAGGTATGTTGCGTATTTTTCAGCACGCCTGCAAATTTTGCGTGTAGATCTCAGCACGTTCAACACGTCGCCTAGAAGGGGTAAAATCCTCCCGCGGCAAGCACCCCCAAGCCACTTGTATAGCCTCAAAAATCTTATTAAATAAGGTATAGATGTCTATGGATATCCATATAGTGGAATCTAGTCTATCTACTTGTCTACGACCTTTCTATCTATCTACCTAAATGGATAGATAGATTGGATGTCCATATAACTGTCTATCTATTGACCACACTGCTTGAGATACGGTTGAGGCTCGTCGTTGTAAAGTTATGATCGAATCGCTAGAGGCCAAAGAGCCAGTCGAGTTAAGTAGAAACTCCTCAAAGCAAGATGAAAATCCAGATGCTACTTGAATTGGTGATAATGTAGCTGTACCCTAGCGAGATGCTGCTTCCATGCTATCTCGACCTGCGAACTTCGCTGAACGACCCTCTGTGCCCAAGCAAACCACGCTATGCAATTTTCAGTTCATGTCCGTCCCAGCGAATCCGTCATTGGACCAACGCCTCGCTTTGCAGTCATAATGGTACATGAAAATAAAAACCTCAACTCCTGATTTCGACCTGCACCTCATTCGTCTCTTTCGTACCCACAACTCGTTTGTCAAGATCACCATCCGTCTCCACGTTCTTGTGCGAAGCATCAGCAGTGGCGGGCTCCTCCGTCCTCACTGGGCTCGGCTCAGCCGTGAGAGCCATGGCCGCAGGCGCTCCGGCTCCTCGCCTAAACTGGTGCCAACAGCTCGGCGCTACAAGCACGTAGTTCGACATTGAGCCCCTGAAGCGGTTGCGGTAATCTATCGGTGATGTGATCGTAGGTTTGTTCTTCCCGCGGTCTTTAATCCAGGACTCCAGTTTCTTGTCCCAAGTATAAGTGCGTATGTAGTCTGACGTTGTCAAAGTCAGCTTGGTTCGGCCTAGGATTGGAGGTATTTGAGGTATAGGCAGATGATTGAAAGGGAACCTACCAATCATACCCACAACAAGCTCCCTTTTCTCATCGTCAAATCCCAGCATTAAACTATAATCCATGACATTCCGTGCCGCCAAAAATGCCGTATCATTTCTTATGCATTTCGTAAACAAACTCTTGCTATGCTGCCTCACAAATATCGGTTTCTCATAGATAAATTCCACCATATTCTCATCCAGCAGCACCTCATCATGCTCGCCCGTGCTCTGAATTTTTCGGTTCCGCATCGAGCCCTTAAGGTCGAACTTCCTCGCCGGATTGCAGTCATAGAACAGGTTCTCCATGACAAGCAGAGAGCGCTCAAATTCCACACCGGTAGCGGGATTCGTAATCTTGACGTCGTAAAAGCCCATTATCTTGGCGATGGCAGACGGAACGCCGTCGAAGAGGACTTCCGCCATGTACTTAAAGTAGTCAAACGCAAGGTCTTTGAACGCTGCTTGTTCAGTGGCAGAGAGCGATTTTAGGATGAAACGCTCATCTAGTGTCTTCAAAAACAGCGACTTTGTCTTCCCACCCTTCGAGTCCCATTTAAGACAACGCGAGAGAGCCTCAACAATGCGGTCGGAGACACCGCATTCTTTACGCAGAGCATCAAAAGATCCCGCATGCCAAACTTTGCACGACATCTTTGCAGTACTTTCTTGGAAAGCCACATCAACGTGCCTGTCAAGTCCACGAGTGAGGAAGTGCTGCGGCGTATCTTTGACATGCTCAGAAGCCTCGAACTGCCGTTTTTCCGGGCGGCCCCTACTTGCTCTGCCTAACTTCTGGATCCTTTGAAGCTCCGCTAGGTAGCTTTGAGAGGCTAGAACGAAGGCGATGAGAGAGCTTGGTTCGTCTTCCCGAACAATAATATCCGAATCAACAAAGATGTGGTCCGTTGGGACAAGGGGATACTCGAGGGGAGCCCATCCGCTAGAGGAGCGCTCAGACCAGAATCTGCTCAGCATCTTCAAGAACGATACTTTCTGATGTTTCGGCAGTTCTAAGTTGTGATCTAGCTGTGGTTGTGATTCTTCGAACTTCTCGTCTTCTTCAATTTCGGGTAGGTGCGGCTCATCCAGGGATGGTCGCCCGCTATCGCTCTCGTCTCCTTCTGCATCGGAGGTGGGCTCGGTAGGAGGCTCAGTCGGGGGCCCAGTGGCAGAAGGACTCTCGTATTGTTGATCCGTGGACTTTGCGAGCGTATCTCTTGATTCAAGCGCTTTTGACTGGTCATCGAGAACGTCTACTGGTTTTTCTAGTGGAGGCTGGCTCTGAGATTCTGCGTGCAGCTCATCGCCAGGCACTAGCACTTTGTTACCGTTCATTTGGTGTTCCGGTGCTCCTGTTTCCTGCTCAGGGTCTTGAGCATCACGATAGACTTCCACCACAGGTTTGGACAAGGCCGCCGGATAAGCTCGCGATTGGCGATTTCTCTCAGCACGTAGACGCCTTTCACGAAGCCTTTCCTTTTCGAACTCCCGACTAAGCTGCTCGAAGTGTCTAGCCAGCAATGAGACTTTCGTATCTAGCTTGTGTATGTGTACAGAGCGAGGGATCAGAGACTGGCTTGAGAATTTGACTCTTTGACCTGCTATATCAGGCCTATCGAGCAGTTTCTGCGAAGAACTAGCTGCGGTCTCGCTCGACGTTGTCTTGGCTCCTGCACTGGGCACCATGGTAGCGTCAGGCAGTGATGGTGGCTCGATGGTAGACGCTTCAGGATCCTCGCGCGTGTTGCTCAAAGACTTCGAGCTGAGGGCAGGTTGAGTTTGAGCTCGAGTGAGGGGGGCACCGGCAGTCGCTCCAAGCGGACGAGACATTGCTTCTGAAATCCGTGGAATTCGTGATTCGAATGCAACCGATGAGGATCCATTTTTGAAGGCTGCAGCACGCATTTGTTCGATCCGCTCCGACAATGTAGGATCAAGTGTGATAGGGTCCCTAGATGCATAATCCTCCGGTTGAAGGGCTGTCCTAGGGGCTGCTGGGGCAGGATAAACCGGCTCAACAGCCTTTTGCGTGTCGTTTTGCGACCCTGGCGACATCGCAAGATTTGATGACCGAAGCGTATCACTTTCAAAGGCTTCTAGGGACTCCTTCTGAGGCAGTAGGTCTTCCTTCACAACCTCACGAATTTGCCCACGTTCGGGTTCTTTGTTGTCATCCGGCAGTGCGATCGGAGTCTCTAGTTGGTGCTCACTTCCAGGCTCGGATACTCCTTTCTCCAGTTGGTTCAAATCACCAGCCGGCTCCGGCACGATTTCGGAGTCAACACCTTCTGAGAGAACACCTTCGGCTTTCACTTCTAGAATCTCTGTTGGAGGTGCTTCCAAACCTTCGTCCGAGCTAAACGAAGACAGCGTCTCATCGCGATCTATGAAGAGCTTCTTGAATTGGCCCATTGCGAGACGCCTTATATCCTTTTCTGATGGGAAAAAATTGCGCTCAAATTCGATGAAAGTCGTATCCCATTCCGCAACTTTCTCTTGCATGGCTCTTACAGCCCGGTTCAAGGGAATACATTCGTAGTATTGAGACACCATGTACTTCGTTTGTAGCTTCTCAATCAAGAATCTGTGTTCTTCAGTTGCCCGTGTCCTCAGGTTGTCGAGTTCGGCCTTGCACGCTTGTAACTTCTCTGGAAGCACGTTGGTAATCTGTATGCTTTGTATACGTGCTTTCACAGAGGCCATAAATCGACTCAACCGGTCCTCTATCTTCTTAAATTGATCGTTTTTCAGTCTAAGGTCGGAGTCGATTTTCCAGGTTATTGTCATGCGCGGAACGCGCACTTCGAACAAGCTTATTGGATCGTATTGAACCCTTACAGCAAGGTCAAGGAATCCAAAGAAGCGGACATGGTCATGGTGAATGTCGTGCGGACATATCCCGGTCCTCGCATGCAATGGCGTACTCCAGAAACAGAGCTCCAGATATTTGCCGAAAGAATACCTCCAAGTATTGTCGGACATTGGCAGGACTTGAGTTTCCTTACCGCACACGCGGCAGCAACTCCACATCAAAATGGTGTTCTGCAAGCCACGAATCCGTGAGGAGTACTTTTGGACGAAGATGCTTACCTGACCCTGACCATGTACATATTGACGATGATGGTCTAGCATTGTCTTGTCACAACCGTTGGCATTGCATGTCGAGTATGCAGAGTGACATACGTCCTCCACATATTGCCCCAGTGTGGAGTCAAATGCTTGCGGATCACTAGCACTGTGTTCGTTGCTGTAATATTCAAGGATATGAATATCTGGACCACTACAAGGGACCGAAGTCGGAGTACAGACTATGCCGAAGAGGACGACAATACACTGGTGGGCAAATGGGTCGAATAAGGCCTGGTTGCTTGCAACCAGATGTTCCCAGTGTCTCTTCTGTGTTAGGTATTTGTGCATTGCGTCGTCATACTCCGCCCGGTGTAGAGCGTGAAGAATGTCACGAACTTGTTTCGATGCGCTCTCGATCCTATCATAGATCATTTCAGGCTTTACGAGCCTAAATTCCTGAGAAGATGTATCGTCAGCGCGCGCGTTATTTTCTTGCGCATCCAGATCGAGCAACCGTTTAAAGTGTAGTATCAATGTCTCCTGCTCCCTTGCCTTCATAAGCAGGTATGGCTGCATGAACCTCACAAAAGGTGAAGCAGACAAGATTTTAGTTTGTTGCTTCTTTATCAAGTTGGAATAAAAAGTGGGCACTGGCATCTCTACAACCGTTTGAGCCTGCTCATTCGGGCTGCCCTCGCGTTTGCCCAGTGAACGTTCCTTATCCGTCTTGTGCGCTTCGGTAGAGTTGTCTGAGGTCAGGCTATCAGCTTCGCCACCATTCACGCTTTTACTCCGTCCACGAAGCCTAGACTCAAGAGGAAATGCTGCCTCTTGTTGTGTTTCTTGCTTTAGCTGCTCTGCTCCTGATACTCTTGCGACAAGGTCTCTTGTAGGTGACATCGACCCGCCATGGGTTCCTGGAGGTATGAGAACGAATTCATCTCGCATCAGAGACGTTTCAAGCTTCAGATTATACACCACGTAGCACATGAACTCTGTAATCTTTTTAACAGTCCGTAGTGTTTCTGTTTCAGCGCCTCGGAGTACGACAGTGCAGCCTAATTCTTTGTAACAACCTGACAGGAATATAAACGACTTCTTGGTCCGGTGGTGGACGTAGGTTTTCACATCAAAACTAGAACACTCGGTAAGAGGGGTATGTTCCACAGTTAACTGATTAATTGAGGATATTTTCCTTGTCTGCGTGCAGCGGGACACAGCGTTCAGAACGGCAGGCTTGACATTATATGCCACTGCAATCTCCGCTTCGTTGAGATATTCCAGAGCGTGGCCAGCGACATTGCCCTGGACGAGAAGAACTTGAGGCTTCAATGCAAGTATGCGGTTGACAAGATTCCTTAGATATTCCCGCTCCTGCGCAATTACAGGTTCCAAACTCATGAAATGATGCCCATGACGCGAGTACTCGATCGGAAAAGCGAGGATAACAATACGGGGTTGAGAGATATGCCTTGGCATGCTCTTGAGTGCAACGTTCTTGGTGAATACGACTCCGGATACGTAAGCTGTATCGTCAGGGCGGCCCCCTGGAATCTTCTTGATTTTGATATAAGAGCGGATGTCGATGTCATCACCACTTTGGATATCCGGTTCAACGTCGTCCGTACATTGCAACAGAATTGGAACCAGAGCGTTTTCCCACTTAGTTACATGAGCAACACGTCCATCCTGCAGAAGCTGCTCTAAGAGCCTATGAACATGATTCAAGCTGGCAGTGTTAAGTTCTATAGCAGGTGCGTCCGCCCCTCGCATTGCAGAGCTCCTAATTACATGGGAAGGGACATCGGGACGAGTAAGAGGAGGTTCTTTGCTCTGGCTTGGGTAGTACGCATCCGCAGTGTTGTCCAATATACTACCAGGTTGCAGTAGGCTAGCACTCTTGCTCACTCTCGGTGATGGTCTTGAGTAATTGAAACTACCCATGCTAAGGTTGCGTTTGCGCGCAAAATGTGACAGCTGTCCCGCTCGAGAGCTTGTGAGACTCACGTTGTCGGTGTCGCGACGCAATGGGTCAGATTCAGTATGGCTTTTGTCAATGGGCCTTTGTCGGCTTTTCCTGGCGCCACCATGCACCACATTTAGGCCATATTTGCCGAGATCGGCGGACGCAGAATTGTCATGTTCGTTCATTGTTGCAAAAATACTGGCTTGCTCTTCACCGCTAGAGGCATCGTCTGACAAGAAGGGAGCCAGGTCCGGATCGATGATATTGTCCCGGTGAAATGCTGGCAAAACGGAATTCTTCCTTCCATCGGTGGCAGATTCTTGAAACGGCGCATGATCATCGTGTGCTGACCTCATACTCCGCAGATACTGCTGCCGCGACGTATGGCGCTTATGGCTCGAAGAACGTGGCCTTCCTCTCAAGGACCTAAGCGATCTCGACGACCCTAGTCTAGCCAAGGCTCGTTGATTTTTGAATTCGAAAACTGCAGATCTATGCTCGAATTCTCCAGTCCTTCTCGAGACAGGTATTCCCATAGTAGGTGTTGCTAGCTCCCTGGGATCTCCATCCCAGATATCGTTACTGACAGCGTGCGAAACTTCCGAAGAGTCCTCATCATCGGAGTGTGTCCTTGGCCCCAAAGAACTGACGGGTCTAGATGTAGACCCGTGATGAATCTCCCCATCCTCCGAATAGTCAGAAGAATCATCGTTGTCACCGTTCATTACCTTCTCACACATCTTACAAAGTCGTACATTGGCTGTTTGGCTGAAGACTTTACCAGGTACCAGAGAAGTGCAACCGCTATCGAAGATCTGACCACATAACCCTACGAAACTCGATAAGCAAAATTTGACGATATATAGCTTGGCGGAGAACCTTACTACAATGATGCTTCCTCCGAAACGTTGAAAATGGCTTCCCACAATAGAAGCAGTCCTTGGCGTTCTCGTCCTTCATCCAGAAGTCTTTACTCAACAAGGCCTTCTTCACCTGTAGCGGTGGGATGGAGAGCGGATTCAGATCGTTTGTGCGAATCTTCCTTTTAGTAACATCCTTGGACAAATCAGTAATGTTGACCGGTGTCGGACCTTGGCTGAGGGTCTGATCTGATTGCAAGCTTTGACTATCCACATCCTTAGAAGGAGATCGGGATGGGCGAGAGTCGGGCATGAGCGATCCATTATGGCGCAAGAGCGGCTGTCCCGTGGGCGTCGCTGGAGGTTCACCAATCAAAGAAGGCGATGAGGGGGGCTGAATGCGAGCGTGATCCTGCGGCGTGGGAAGGGAGGCAAAAGAATCCGTCCCGGCCGTGCCTGTCTCAGGAAGACCGGCTGGATCACCGTCGTGGTTAATCCGATGATCTGCTGGCGTGACGGGGTCCGGAGCTTGGCTACCTTTTACAACAGCCCGACTTTGTCTTTCCTTGTGATCGATGCCGGCAATCTCGATATGCTGTTCGACATCCTCATCTTTGCCTACCGAAGTATGAGCTGGCAGAACTCTCGCTACGTACTTCTGATCCAACTGATTTTCTTGCTCTGTAACACCGGTTACGGGACCAGAGGAATTAGTTGCTCTGGAAATGGCGCTTCCAGAATGAGTAGTTGCGACGAAGCCACCATCTCTAACGGCGGTAACACTGACAAAGTCGGCGGTAGGGTGCGCAGACGTTGAAGGCCTAGTATAAGTGAAAGGAGCCAGTCCTGGTTTAGTGCTCGCAGGACCAGTTCGTGAGTGAGCACTCGTACTAGGAGAAGAGGCTGATGGTGTTGCCGCAGCATTGCTGCCGATTATTGTGGACTTAAAGTGCGTGGAGAAGGGAGAATTCGGCTCTGTGGCTATCTCTGGTGCGAGCTCGGGTGGTGAGGCAACAGATCTTGGTGTCCTTGACGCTATGGAAGCGGCCTTGAACGTATCCGCCTTGATCAAGCCATCGTTTACCGTCTCACTACTTGCAATGCTGGATCTGCCAACATTTTGAATGGCGCCTACGGAGGCCTTGAGCCGAGTATAGAGCCCACTCAGCCCTGCCTGCACGATGTCTCCTCTAAGGCCATTTGCATCCACATTTGGTGCCGGTGAGAGAGCAAAGTCATTGAATGTTGTAAGGCCTTCCGATTGGGACGCAGAAGTGTGGATCTTGTCTAAGACTTGAGCGAAGGTGGCTTTGTCAATGCTGCTTCGAGACGCCAGTGATGTCAAGGAGCCACGTCGAGGTCGGAGTTTTGCTAAAAGGGGTGTCACTGGACTTGAAGGTTCCTGCGACCGCTTGGGAGCCATGGGCTATGATAGTAATATTGTAAGGCATCGGCGTCGGAGGGCTTCGCTGGTGATTTCGGCTCTCGCGGCGGATTAGGATGTGTTGCCTGTAGAGCTGCTGGACTGACCCAGAAGTGGAAGGATGTATCGCTGCTCTTCATGGTGTCCCTGCCTAATGAAAAATAAGTTAATGCACTCAAACCTACCCATGGGAGGGGATTACTGTAACCTACCGTGTCATAGCATTTCTCGGGCACCTCAGTCTATTCCGGCAAGCCTGAAATTTCCGATACTATTCTAACACAGAGCAAGCGTACGTATGCAGATGGGCAGAACGGAAAGTAGTTGTGTGATCCTCCAGGTCAAGATACAGTACTTAGGAGTTCTACGTTACCAAGTACAACTGCCTGCTGATTCCATCATGGGCGGCGGGAAGTCCCGAGTGAAATCTGGGGAAGCGACAGGGGCTGTCTCTCCTCCGCACCCGCACATGTGAACTGTGCCTTACATCCCCAGGTAAATAATACTGATAGAGACTGACAGACATCGTTATGCTTAAGCGCCTTATCTCAGATAAAAGTCTGTCCGAACACTCTTGGTACCTTAAATTGCCATTTTCCTATCCGAATTCACGTCACATCAGACATCCGTTACCGTCGCCCGCGTCGTACGGTCCCATGGACTCTCCAACTTACTGAGCTTGACGGATTTGGACGTCTGGCGTGGTGCGCGCTTACGATGATACTTCACATATGGAGCCACCTGATACGTGAAGAGGATAAATGGCGAGGTATATGCATAAGTGGCTGGGCGAGTACATAGCCTCTGAGTTGAGGCTTGCCGTAGAATGGAAGCGCAAGGCAAACACCGAGCAGCAGATAAAATCTGAGCCAGATGAGGCCAAACCTATCAAGCAAGAGCCCGTGGAAATGCCCGTGTCCACTGTCACTAGAAGTGCTGAGCGGAGCTATGAGGATGACGGTTCCAACCTCAGGGCAAGGCTTCACCGGACAATTGAAGTGCAGAGCGTTGTACAGATCATTGGAGTACGTATAACTACCCTTCGTTACTAGATGTGTCTAACAGTTGTGTCACAGTTCATCAGTTACGACACCCCTGTCCAAGCCATCCTTTCAGACTCCTACACGCGCATCCGGGCTACTTTTACTGCGGCGGCTATTCAACAGTTCACAGAGGAGAAACAAAGACGCATCACACAAAACACCACAGGCGCAGTCATCAACGTTTATAACTTCGAACTTGTGGCTACGCGCCACGGCCCGCCAAATGAACACATATCACTTCTCATAACCAACTTCGTCTTCATTGGCGGCAATTCGCGGACTTTCGGCGACCCAAAGCCGATAGAGGAAGATGATATAATCCGCAAACTTCTGCAGGATCTAGCCACTATCCAGGAAGAACGGACGAAACGTGATACAGATGGGCAGGACCATGGCGCATCCGGAGAAGCCCAGCAGTGGGAGCTTTCATCGAACTCGCAGGTCGGTCTAAGTACTCAGATGCAAGTAGCAACACAAGTTGCAGGAGTTAGAAAGCCTGCCCGACATGCTGCCGAGACGGTTCGGACTGGAAAGCACTTGCCCAAGCGTACGAAAGTTGGCCCTGATACCGAAAGAAGAGGCTTTGCTAATGATTTGGCAGCTTCAGTTACTGACTCCGCAAGCCTTCTGAAGCTGCTCAAACCTGGGCCACAGACCAAGCCGTTGACTTCGCGCAATGCAACAGAAACACCACGGTATGCGCGAACAACGAAGTCAATTTCGCTTGGTCAAGAAGAGCTAGACTCGGCGTTAAGCCCTACAAAGTCACGGGTGCAGCGGCCAAGTATCGAGGGTCTTCCTTCAGTAAAGACCAAAGCACATGACTCAATTGATAAAATGGACGTTTGTGGGGACGAGACTGGCAGGCCACCCATCGAGACGGAAGATATCCATTCTGTGCCGGTCGAGGATCTCCATGGGCCCCATGATAGTAGGCCGGTTTCCGTACCATGTTTACACTTCATCAACGAAATTGACACAATAGACACAGGCTTAGAGGCTCAGTTGGACAGATTTGGCATTTCTGAACCACAAGCGCAGAATCGTATGTCACCCGCCCCGCCAAGACATGCAACAAAGCGTAAACCGCGGCATGGAGCGTCTATGGTAAGTAATGTCATTAAGAGGTAACACTGTACTGGACGCTAATTGCAGAGTTGAGGTTCTATCGCAAGTAAATCGGTCCCTTTTGGCAATTCCTAGCGACCAGCGCAGTCTAATTAATAGGATAGAAAGTAAGTCTGAGGCGATGCGTTAGTCCCGCAGGAGTTGGAACTAACGTATCGGCAGCTTGGATACCTTCTGAACCGGGGCACCGGTTCCCCCTGGCGAATATTCCAATTACGATATACCAAAAGTTGAAAGATTCACCAGATCTCCGTATTGAGGACGAAGTCAGGGATGAACTCATGAGATCTATCGCTGACCCGCCAGCTCGATTAAATAGAAACTCCGGCGAATCTAGTGATGAGGAGGATACGGACGGCTCTTCGTCGAGTTCCGCCATAGACAGTAACTCTGACGTTACGCCTTATGAATGGGAATCCTCCCCAGCTCGAATCGCTCAGGATGAGCTGCCCCCGGATAGCAGCGCACTCACACCGCAACAGACAAAAAGGCGGCCTTACAGGGGAATGTTTTCCCGCCCTCCACTGAGCAAGCCCCCGGAGTATTCGGATCTTGAGGAGGAAAGTTCAAGTTCGGATTCTGATGCTAGGTCATTAGGCCATCCGGTACCACCGCAGGCGAGACGACCAAAGGATGTTATGGATGTCGATGCAGGTCGGCTCACTGATTCAAGTGAGAAAGCAGGCCGTCAGCCGAAAACTCCTGTGCGTGGTCAGTCGTTTCAGTTGAGCAACGCCGCTAGCAGATCATCGAAGTCTTTGAGCAGACAAGGAACTCCTCGAAACCAGCCTTCGTCGCAACGCAGCTCGCAGAATCGTCGACCTGTGGAAGGACAGTACCGCAGCTCCATGGATGTAGAAATTACTGGCATCAAGGTTAGAGATGCCACCATTCCGGAGGATGTGCAACGTAGCTCCGGCGTATCTTCAGAGGGGTCGGCCGTCCCAGCGTCAACATCCCGGAAACGACGACAAACGCGGGTTCAAGTAGCGGAAACGCCGAGCTCTCAAGTTCGGGGACGCCACACCAATGCGGGCCCAAGACTGAATGATACCAGGCAGAACGAGTGGCGGCTTAGTGGCGCTAGCTTCCGGTCTGATGACTTAGGCAGTCATGATCCAAGATCTTCCATTATCCCAGCTACGTCACATAGCCTTCCAAGGTCCGGAGACAGTGATAACCCAGCGTTGCATCCTCCAGATGAGGTAGGAAACAGTGATCACGTTGGCCGCGAGCTCAGCAGTCGATCAGATCCTATGTCCCAAATGGACATTGAGCCTGCTCCAAGGTACGGGACTATGTCGGCTTCGAAGGCCTCCAACGGTATGAGTTCTAAGTCTTCTGGCGAAAAGAGGGGTCTACTAGATCCCTTGCTCGGGGAGAACTCTAAAAGGGCCAGTCCATTCCAGGGACTGGAGACGCAGCGCAAGCGGAGAATGGAAGGTCCTCTTTCTGGAAATCCAAGGAAACGAACCAAGGACGGTCGTCAGCCAGACTCATTTGGATTAAGCCAGGAGGAAATGCCTTCTCAAGATCCGCGACGAGTAGGTCGTGAACTGCGTCGGGAGTTCTTCAGGCAAGAAAAGCAGTCCAAACAGGCAGACACCGGCACTCATGCACGTCGGCGCTCACCGTTCACTCAACATCTGGCTGGAGCGCCTCCCCAAACCTCCGAAGATATTGAAATGCAAGATGCATATCATGCCCCATTGTCAAATGATATTTCACGGTCAACGGCAACAGCAACATTGTCAGTCTCGCAAGCTCCTAATACGACAAGCTCAAAACATGGTTCCGAAGAGATTGGGTCTGAAAGGAGGCCTAATCACTCGGCAAAGGTGACAGCTCTGCGCGCATATGTAACATCTCCAGTACAATCAGGGATAGCCGACCGGAAAAGCGATGCTGGATCAACGACGACAAGTAACTCCGCACATATGCGGGCGAATTTGCCTACGACGAGTGCAGCAACGACAGGCATTGCGCATGTATCTGGACCGAACGCAACACCCATTACGCCAAGACGTAGTATTCCCACATCCTACACTGTTTCCTCGAGCAGGTCGATTATAGAGGTACCATCGCCGGGTGCTCAAAAGATGTCTAGGTGGCCTAGCACGGACGATGATGCACCACGGCCTACCTCTTACTTTGCCGCCCCGAGGGCCAGCACCCACCGTGGCAGTAGTGTGAGTACTGCGTCTTCTCAATTTGCAGCCCTTGGAGCGGCAAAGGTTGCTCAAGCACCGCCTCCAAGAACTACGTTCCCCTTTCGCCATGACGGAAGATCTGGCATCCGACCGAAGGAAATTGTAGGGGGAAGTATTTCAGTCTTCGAAAAGTTCATGCGAACCTATCCTGAATATGAAGGGGATGCGAAGCATTTTGCTGGGCTTTGCCGAATGATTCAGAGGTTGCAAGAGGATGAAAAAATGGTCCATCCGTCACTGTGGGACGACTTCATCGTACGACACAAGCTCAAATACCAGCCCTATCTCCTCAGGTGCGGTAGCACAGGAGAAGATCCTGTGCCTATTGTGAAGTTCTATAACAACGAGGTTGAAGTGCCAAAGTTCATTGGGCGTGTCCTCACCCCTGCCACCATCGAGACTGCGTTGGAAGAGCTCGGCTCTAGCATGGAGCGGACATTGAAAATTCAGCCATCCCCAGGCTCGGTCCGTGTACCACCTACAAAGCTTACGCAAGTCCACGGTACTGCAGTGTCAAGTCATACAATAATTTCCACCGCTCCACCAAGACAGAGGGCCACGGCTTGGGATACGAGCATTTCCACACCACATCTCGACACGAGTTCTTTTGCACGCAATCGCCCCGATGCTGCGGCCGATTGTCCAGGGCCACCAAACCGTCCCCGTTTCGCGGGTGACAGCTACCGTCCTAGTTACTCCAGTACAGTCCCCGCCTCTCAACGGTCCTCTAACCATCCAGGGCCTGCGTCCTCCGCACATGTCGATCCCCCAAGATTCCAATCGTCAACTCATTCCCGACGCTCGCTTCCGTGGGGAGCCAACATATCAAATGACAGTAAGCTTGCCCCTACGCCGACACTAGCGCGGACAGCTCATTCCGCGCAGACTCCCACGAGCCCCGTCGTCATTACGGACGGTGAATCAGACGTATACATGCCACCTGAAGGCGATCCTAGCAAGGGCGGCGGTGAACTTGGCACACCAACCAAGACGGGAACGACGCCTCTCACGGATCGGATTCTGGGCGCTGATGGAAGGTCACGGAAAAGAGTGTCTGCAGTGCCGCAACGGGCACAGTCATCAGTAGCTGGTTCAGACGCAAATCTTCAGCGAACGTCTTTGGCTCCGGGATTAACAAGGTTATCCAGAGGAGAAAGCCCGACAGCTCCTATTGTTCCTTCAGATAATGGCGCGCGTCGGTCGATATCACTCGGGTCTGCTGCACCACCATCGGTCATCGAGGCAAAATTCAGAGAAAGTTCCGTAGCAGTAAGACCAGGCGAAGACTACACGAACGCCAGAGACACTCAGAGTGGGAACTATTTCGCCTCCTTTGCGCGGAACTTCAAATTAACGATCCCGGATAGCATTCTGGGAGCTCCCGCCGGTGACGATGACAATGCTGTTGATCAGCAGAGACGACAGCAGCCAGCGGGTGGTAAGAAGGATGGTGAAGTAATACCCGACGTGCAGCAGCAGCAGGGAACGTTGGATGTTTTGGGTTGGGAGCTGTGATGCATGAACGGCCGTGGTGTTAGCGTCGGCGATGTTGGATAATATTGGTCTTGAGAGGAGAGATAACCGGATATTGCGTCTAGGCATGCTTTGTTCATGGCAGATCCGTCACTGGCTTGAATGATACCCTGGGTCATCATTGACGAAATCGTAGTGGTACATATTAGCATACAAATGACAGTCGATCAACGACCGCCCATATTACCACCCTTGCCCTCCAGCGGACTGTGACACATGTACGCCGATAAACTCCCGAACCTACCGCACTCCATTGACCAGTCCATCCGTCCCCCCATCCTCCTCCATAGGCGAAATAATCCAATCCTTAATCCCACCCTTCCAATCCGCTATCCTCCCATCACTAATCTTCACCACCACAACCCTGACCTCCTCCCCCTCGATAAAACACCCCCGC
>JAGFMK010000390.1:0-28483 GCA_021030975.1 Lichenothelia convexa
CCTCAACAGGGCTCATCCGCTCCCCCCTCCCCACAACCGCCCTCCAAGTCGCAAGCCGGCTCCTCCTCGTCTGGGGCGTAGTGCACCTGTTCCCTGAAACAGCATCAAGCTTAGCGTATACCACTATGCTTGTAGCGTGGAGCGTTACGGAAGTGGTAAGGTACAGCTATTTCGTGCTGCTGCTTAGGGGGGTTAGGGTTCCGGGATGGGTGGGGTGGCTAAGGTAGGTTTCCTTAGACTTTCCTTCTATGCTTCGTTGAGAATATGGGGCGGTGGATGCTTTAGGAAGGTGGAGGGGAGGAAGACAGTAAGAGTTAGGGACTTCCGGTATCTAAAACAAACCTCCTCGTGATCTTAGCAGCACAAGTGTCGCCTTCTTTGCTTTCAGGAAAAGTATTGGTAGACGTTTTCCAGACCCAGTGGTACTCTGGCTAGAATGTGCAACCTATCTGCACAAGAGGAAAGCTAGAAAAAGTCAAGACCACCACCAGGGAAAGACGCATGAGCCCCGCAACATTAAAAAGACCACTCGTACTTTGCTATAGGCAGGAAACCAGCTTCCCTCCCCTTTGAAAAACACCCTCCGATGCACCACACCGCACATTACCCCCCTTCTATTTCCTCAAACTACCCTTCATCACCCCAACCGAACCGCCAAGCTAACCCACTCTTCTTCTACCTACCTAGATACAACACATTCTACCCCCTCTACCCCCTCGGCATCCTCAGCGAATGCTACCTCATCTTCCGCTCCCTCCCCGCCGCCCGCAAGCTCGACATTCGCTACGACTACCTCTTACGGCTAGTCTTACTGATTTACATCCCCGGTATGTTTCACCTCTTCTTCGTTCCTGTTAGCTCTCTTCTCCCGTCTCTTCTCTTCTACACTGTTTCCACAAGGTTCAGCGAGTTCGCATTGACCAGTTCTCTTCCCGACCGCGAGGACAACCAATGTTGTAGCTTAGAATGGGTACGACTCGGCGGGGGTACTTCACGTGAGAGAAGAAGTGAGGCGAAAAGTTCCAATGTGGAGTGGTAGAGGAAAATGGTACAGAGCTAGAGTTGCGGAGTTCGGTGCTGACTGCGTTAGGCTCGTATGTGCTGTATACGCACATGATGGCGCAGAGGCGGAAGATGCTGAGGGGGAAGGGCAAGGAGGGCACTGGGTGATAGAGCGTGCCAATTGGGCCGGGGAGAAAACCCAGATGGACGGGTCTTCAGATCTATACCAATGGCTTTACTATAGACTTTGTGATCAAATCAAGTGTAGCCAGGTGAGAGGGATAAAGACAATAGGAAAGAAACAGATTGTTTCCCTCATGTCCCCATGATTCCTCGTAGATGTGACCCTCATCTTCCTGCCATATTTCCGTTCTCGCCCTGAACGCCAGACGCCACGCTTCGCTATGTGCGAAGTAGACAAAGCACAACCTTGACGCCTAGAAGACTCCATCGATGCCCTGGCGCCATGCACGGGCGTTCATCGATCGAGGTAACTAACTGGGCAGGCCATCTGTAACACCCCAAAGATAGCTATGGCCGATAGAGAAGATCTTCGCCATGAAGAAAATGCCTGAGCATGATGGGTATCTAGAAGTTTCGGAAATTCACCACAATGCGGAGATCATGCCATATCGGTCTTCCCGGCGGTGAAATCCCATAGCATTTTGATGAGGTTGTCGGGGAGGGTGTAGAGGTCCATGTGGAACTCTCCATCTATTTAAAACACGATCAGAATGTTTCCCTATCCATTCGCGTGATTAAATGACCAAGTCCTTGAAGCTGTATGAGTTAGGATGGTTGCGAAAGGGAAACATACTCTCAACGTCGTTCTTCGTGTACATCTCGCTCGTCTTGTTATCATGCACCATCTGCACCACATGCAGCAGGTCCTCTTCCCCCAGCTTTTGCAGGCCGTCTGCCAGCTTCTCCATGTCGACCTAGATCCAACGTACTGTCAGCAAGACCCTCCCACCTGCAGCAAGTGCGCGCTACGCAGACGGACGGGTGAAGAGAAGCAGCAACATACAGCCTTATCCTTCCTACTCCTCTTCTTCCCCTCATCCTTCTTCCCCCTAACCCCATTCTCATCCCCCACCGGCCCCGACTCCCTCAACAAATTCAGCAGTTCCGGCTTCGGGTTCTTGAACGTCTGCGAAAAGCCCACCCCTGTCAGCTAAAGCCACCCCTACTTAGCCATCCCATCCCAACTCCACCATCCACCACCATTCCCTATATAGAAACGAGGGGAGAGGGGTGGCGTACAATAGTGTGCTTAGCCTCATATCGCTCACTCCCAAAATTCAGATCATGCGACAGCGTATGCGAGCCCCCGCCGCTGACGGCCGAACACACAATCTCCATGTCGAACTCGCCCCAGCCTTCTTCTTGGCAGCGGAAGGGCGGTTTCTTGAACGCTGTTGAGTTACTCCATCAGCCTCTCACTCTAACCATAACCCTAACCCTTCCCTCTCCTCTTCCCCTCCCCGGAATTGTCGCATTGGCCGCCGTTCCCCAACCCCAAGCGCGGTTTAATTGTTGAGAGGGGAGAGAGTGTGGGGCGAGCAAAGAAACGTACTCTGCGTAGCCCTCTTCTCAAAGCTCGGATGCAGCTTATACGTCACTTTATCGAACACGGTTGCGGGGACCTCGTCGCCGGCTTCGTTGAGGAGGTAGACTTCGATGCTCCATTCGCGCATGGGGAAGCCTTCGCCGGCTGGCTCGCGGTCGGTTCTGCCAGTTTCTCTATTAGTTCAAGTGTCTTGTCTGACAAAGCAGCGCGCTTGCGGATTCAGTAGTGAAGGGAGCGAAGGGGAGGGGTGGGTTCGGAGTGGAGTGGAGGGGTTGTGCAGGCGGCTTACAGGGCGTGCTGCTCTGTGATGAGCTTGACTTGGCGCTTGACCTGCGGTGAATTAGCACAATCATGAACGGCTGCTAGGAGTTAGATTGAATGCTTACGTCTGGCATGTTGGGCGACCGTCTACTAGGAAGGCGGCACTCTGATTGTGGTGGAGTTATAGATAATGGCGCAAGTGCTAAAATGTGGGGGTATCGCGCCGCACAGTCGACAGTTAATTCGCGATGTCGTACGGTGGCTCAAAGAAACCAAGCATGCAGCAACGCTTGCCGATGTACTAAGGGCACGCAACACAAAGGATGTTCTGAAGGTTCATTACCAATCTGACGGTACATGTTGGGAGTACTAAACGAGTCGATACCAAACGATCTAACAGTCTGATTCGACTGATTGCTATCTAAGTGATGTGCCTAATTCGGCCGTCTATCCTCCTTCACCGCCAATGTGTCGTTAGGGAACCAAAAAGCCTTGCAATCATGCTACCAGACGAGGGTCAATCTCTTTCAGTGTGATGCGAAGGATATTAGACGATTCGTGCTGTTTTATCGGGACTTTGCGTGCTGTGCAGGGTTCGGGCATCATGGAGACATCGGATGAGGTGCACATATGGTAAACCATTCGACCTCGGGCTATGCCGAATTGTCTTTGCGGCTCCTTTGATGGTAATGCTCGTCTGTAATGGGGTGTGAGGGGATTGGCTTCTAGTCGGACTTCGAGAAAAGCTTCTCATTCTCCTGCTGTGCCTTGATGAAGGCTTCCTTGAACAGATTGGCATCTAACAATATGTGAGCAGTTTGTAGCGTAGTATTTCAAGCTCTCTGGATGGCTTACTCTCGCTGTTGGCAAACCGAATAGCCAAAGTCTGAGCTTCCGGCTCTCCCTCACTAACATCCGCAGCGGCGTTCCAAACCCAACTTCTGTCGCTACCAACATTCGGAGAGAGCTTCATATCCGGCACGACTGAACCCTCGTCAGCACTCCACAACCAAAACCCAAGATCTGCAAGACTTACCGTAATGATTCGCGCACACCTTCAACGTCTTATCCCTCCTCATGACTAACCTCGTCTTCCCGTTCTCCCTGTGCTTCAACAGCCTGACATCCCCCGTCCCCCGCTCTTTCCACTCCCGGGTCTCCCGATCGAACTTGAACAGCTTAGCCCGCATCTTGAAAGTCTGCTCTTCAAGCTCCTCGTGCGTCTTCGTTTCAACTTTTTCGGTAAGGCGGACGACGGGTTCGAAGTCGACTTCTGGTGATTCTGGGGCTTCCTCGTCCTAAATGCGCGGTTAGCTTCAGCTAAGACCTGGCCTTCGGGGAGGGGTGGATGTGATCTCACATCATCAGCGGCTTTCTTTTTCGAAGATCCGGACGGCTCATTCGTGTCGTCCTCCTCTTCCTTCTTCTCCTTCTTCGGCCCACCACCGAACATTGAGAACACGCTGCTCGCAGTCGCTCCTGCCGTTGAAGCCGCGGTCGCTGCCATATCCGCAAAAGTCGCCAAGGGCTTGCTTGCTGTATCTTTTGAATCTTTCGACCCTTCCTCAGCGCCTTTAGACTCTTTTGAATCTTTTGACTCCTCCGTCACCCTCGTTGTGAGCTTCTCGGTTTCCTCCTTCGCAAGTCGCGGTTTCGCCGCGTTTGCTTGCTCTTCCGCAGGGTCTAGCCTGGTATCTGTGTTTGTAGACATGATGAATGCAGCTTCAAGCCTTTTGTGATAGCAGAATACCTGCGATGCGAGAGTAGAAATGGGTTGTCGTGATGTGCAGTTGAGTTTACGTCTTGGCTGGACTTTTTGTGTGCTTGCAATCCACCATCACAAACGCTGGACCCTGGCTTGGCGGGCTGACCACGTGCATTACGTCAGAAACCATAGCTTACGCTTAGCGCCTCCCTAGGTACTGAAAATAATAGTACATAAGGTATGAATCCATGCAATCTGACGATTCAACTGAACTGGAACAGATGACTTTACTTCGTTAAACTTATCTGGTGGGTGATACTGATGATAGCTGTAGCACTACTGTAATTTCTGATATGCTAAGTAACCACAACAAAATCTCCCCATATGTGCGACACGCTCTCAGCGTTGAAGCTTCAGCAACTCGAGATGGAGACTCCAACTCCTGCATCAGCTAGCATCGCCCGGAACGCCCAAATGCCCGTAAGAAAACCGACCTGACGCCAAGTGCTGCAAGCTGGTGAGCAGTGACAGACTCGACAAACCCCATGTGCCTACAGGAAGGTCATACACCGGGCCCAAGCGCCATAAGACCTCAAAACCATATCTACTTCCTTCCACGCCCAGACCGTTTCGTGCCCTTCTTTACCACGACAGGGTGTTCATCTTGGGTTCGCTTGTGACGTCCTGCCCATGTTTTTGGCTTCATTGGCTTCATTGGCTTGATGCCCTCCGGGGCCTGCAGTCGTTCAGATTCTCGCCGTGCCTTCCTTTCCGCCTTTCTCGCAGAGAATCGCTTCCACAAGCTCACTGCACGTTCCCTGGCCTTTCCTATAGCCTTTGGCATGCGCGGTGGAGGCGCCTGACGCACATATTCGGCAAATTCCCTTTCGGTGGCAATGGCTTTATGCAGGACGGTAGACAGCTGCTTGAAAATGGCTTCTTCGATATCTTTCGCCCTTCGATCCCATGATTTGGCTTTACCGCTGAAGCGACGCATGACATTGCTAGCCTCTGCGGAGACTACACGGCTTTGCTTCCTGAGTGTCCTAGATGTCGATACTGAACGCTTTTGGACGTCGTGCAGCACTATTGTGCTTAGGTCTTTGGTCTGCACCTTGACGTGGTCTGCACGCTCCATAAGACCAACCATGCCATGCTTGAGGGATTCAGTTGTGGCATTCCACATTTCTCTAGCGCTGATCTGCAGCGAGGCAAGAGCAGGCCTAACAGTTCCTTGCGCACGAACAATGAGCGCGTTCGCCCGCTGGGACTGCGACTTGGCTAGTAGCAGCAGTTGTTCGGCAGTGTCTCGGAGATTTGCGTTTATTGATGAGCCTAGCTGTACCTCAAAGGTCTGCTTCAGTATGGGCTTGGATGTCGTCCAGATGGTCAAATTGAGCAGTCCATAAGATATTTGTTTGGGTACTGCTACAGCATAGACACCGTTCGTGATTTTTGTGACATTCATGTCGACAAGCTTGTCCTTAGCTATAGTCTGTGCAAACAGCCGTGGCGCCTTCTTCATACGAGCGAAGCTCTGCGGCGCGACGGCAAGAAGATGAGTTCTCCCAACAGTAGAGATCTTGAACCGGTTTGATGTGTTCACTGGTACTTTGGCCGCTTCTTCCTTGCTCGGCAATATGCTGACGTCACGGTTCGAGCTGGTGAGACTGAGCGAGTTGGCAAACTTGGCTACTGCGTTGCTGATTGAGCGATTGTTCTCGGTAACAGTTAGAGTCGTAGCAGATTGGGCTGCAAGGCTCTTTGTAGTGGACTTGGTGGCCTTAGTTGTAGTTGTCGAAGATCGGCTGCTGATGGACGAGGAGCTAATCTGGTAGGATTGAGGAACGCTAGGGGTTGTTTGAGACTGCAGATCGGATAGACTGAGGGCGGGAGTCCTACCGAGCCGTGCAGGTAGGAGAAGGAACGATATGGTAGTGGCTAGTAACAGGAGCACAAGTGCACCCGCCAAAGGTAGCGCGAGGTTTGACTGTGCGGCTCTCTGATACATCTCCTTGGTCCGCTTCTTCGCCTCGGTTGGAATATGTTCTAACACCGTAGATCCGAATGCCGCCCTAGAGCCAAGCATGATGGAGCTTGATGAGGGCCGCGTTGTAAGCTCACTGTCTGCTAGAGTTTTGCCCTGGCTATCCTGGTGGTAAGCTGAATCTTCAGATACGCCAGGATCAACTGCGTGTTCGTGGTGAACAAATTCCGTATCTGCAGTATTGATGAATTCATCTGGCGTGTCGTCATCTCGTGATGCTATGGATTCCGCGGTGCCGTCGTCACTTTCGTCGTCGGAGGTGACCTGGCTCAGTATTTCGTAGGCACTGTAATCCAACGAGCTTATCGACCCGCACAGATCATCGTTGCGCTTTATCGCCATGGTGAACGAGCGCAAAAGGTTCGTGCCTCGTCGTGTGCTGTACTATCTCCAGCCGTGGGAAGAGTAAAGCCCCGCCTAAACTCCGGTCCAAGTCTTGCTTAATATGTCAGCGCTCGCTACTTATGACCGCATGAAAGCCGGCTGATGTGATGTTGGAGAGAAGGAGTTTCGTGGTAGATGCCAGGAACATATAGTCGTACCTGAAGTCCTTCGTGAAAGCTTTATCTGTGACTTTGTGCGTGATTGTGTTTGCCTAGCTGACTCACGGGTAATTCTCGTGGTGATCTCCGCTGGAAGCCTCTGTAGAAAGTCTGAAGTGACAAACTTAGGAGAAGTCCCAGTGGAGGAGCTGGGAAGGGATGTAGTCAGTGCAGCACAGACTTAATAAAGCCTCATGGTAGAGTGAGTCGAGGAGGTGGATGTTGGATGTAGTGATCATGAGTTCGGAGCTTGGAGGGGTACGGGGTAAGGTAGTCGGGCGTGGAGCTGGGTTACCTTAATGCACGACCCCGCGCTAGCGGGCTCTCCCGCCGTATGCCTGGGGCCTTTCCGATAAGATAAACCAGCAACTTGGACTGCGATATCACAGTATACAAATTGCATGCAAAGGATTTTACTTCTATGTGTACTCCTCGAAGTCCCGAACATCCTCGCTAATGATTGGCGTTGCTGATGGAACAAAATCTTGTGGCCATAGCAACACAGTAGCTTTGCCAGCTGTAAATAGTTTGTGGTCCGACAGTAACTTGCAAGTGATAGCAAACGCCACAGCAATGCTACGAGATTGGTATCTTCTAAGCAGTAATGGATCGCTATGAGATGAACAAGGACAAAGAACGCCATACCAGAGCAGTAAGCTCATGGTGATGCCCAGCCGCCAGCAACTTCAACCCACTCCGGAATACAGGTTCCTTCCTTTCCCTCGACCTCCGGGATATCAGTATCGCACTTGCATCTGCAGCCCACGCCATTCTCCTTTTCCGGGTCGTACGTTGCCCAGTACTCGTCTTCTTCTTTTCGCTTTCTCTCATCTTGCGTGGTCTCTTCCAGGTACGGAATTCTTGGAAGCTGTCTGGCAGGTGCGTTTGCCGGGCAATGCTGGATAGTTGTATGCCGGTAGCCAATGTCACGGAAGTAGTGAATGTCCTTGGGGGCCAGGAGCGCCCCTGCGGCAAGGGAGTGTATAGGAGCATCACCCCACTACAAGTGTTAGCATTTACTTGACGGCGATGACCTGATTATGCTTACCCGCTCCATCCAGAAGCCCCCACTGCGGTCCATCATGTCGAAAAACTCGTTGTACTCTTTGCTCCTGAACCAATCCAATCGAGCTATTTCAAAGTTGCTCCAGAAGTGGCACATGTTGTATATTTCCCCTTCCATTGACTCGGGATCAATTTCTGGCAAAGCCCCAGGTCGCGACTTAATATCGGAGACATCTGCAGAGAGCTTCTTCTTCTGCTTTAGGCCATCCTTCATTAATGGATCCTCGTCCTCATCTGGATGCGCGATGAACATTTCCCACAGCCCCTGGGAGGTCAGATTGTGAGTGCGCTTGTACGCCGATGCGTACCGGAAGATGTTGGGCACGGTCTCCTTCAGTTCCTTGACGGCGATGGTGAAGCCATAGGTTTTGTTGGCTCGAGCCATGTGGATGAAAGGGTCGCTAGAGAAGTTAGCATCATCCCGTGAATGTCTTGGGGCGCAGCATACTATGTGATGTCGCAGAAGTACTTGATTTCCGGTTCTAGCCTCCAGTACCAGTCGTACTTCGCTAGGAGCTCATGCTTGTAGAAAAAGCTGCGCGAAAGCTGTCAGCAAACATGTGGGTGAAGTAGTGCGGTTGTATCCGGTACCCTGAGTAGAACCTGCACATGTGATGATAGCTTTCCATCCCACCATACATGATTGCTGCGTCGCCTTGCTTCGCTATACCTTCTTTTGCGACCTCAGTGTTCACCCAGTCAGGAAAGCCCCACATGCTTGGATCGACCCTGCCAAATTCCACCGGCGCGCTTGTGTAGTTCCTAATCGTCTCCCGGAACGTCGAATTGAAATCTCCATCATTAAGAAATACGTAAGGATAATGAAACCACCGATTAAAATGCCTTTCGATCGACTTCACCGATTGTATTACACCTTCCAGCTCTTTGTTTCTTGCTAAGACGACGAAGGCAGCGTTTGCCCGGGGGCCGTTGACTTGGGGCTCTAAGCAGCCAGTTACGAAGACTTTATCGTGCTTTTCGCTGATCTTTCTATTTAGTGAATGTCAGCATGATGTCCGTACCCTTACGTGCAGAGCGCGTACCATACCTTATTGATGGGGGAGCGCCTGCAGGCATTAACATCCGGCCAGGCGATGCAGGATGTTGTATGAAAAGGATTAATATTAAGATTATGACTATGCATGGGAACAGAAGTACAAGTCCAAAAGGAATGGAGATAGACGAGTTGCGTTTTAAACGTATCCGCCGGCGGAAGAAGGCTATCCTAGGGGATATCCTGTCTGCTTGTTTCGAGAGGTCATCGAGCGACGGCAGGTCGTATGAAGATGATATGCGCTTGCGGACATTATGTATTAAACCCATCAAGTCCGCATAAGGCGCCGCAAGCGACTGGAAGCCCAAGGGGCCGCTCCCACCTCTTTGTCCCTTACAACGTACTTGACTTCAAGATCTTTTCTGAGAAGGTGTTTCGGTCGCAGGCGGTACTGATACACTACGTGGTTCGTACGCTTGAGTCGGTGTTGATTATACTGTATGTTTTCGGTAACGAGCGGATGGAGGAAGACCTCCGTGGCGAGCAACGCTCGCAACCTTGATCCGGGGCTTAGCTTGCTGCTGGGCGCCGTAACAAGACAAATGTGACGCCCTTTGAGCTTTGACTCAAATTGCTATGCCGCTCTCTACAAAGGCACAGATTCTGTTCGGTGTTGCGACGCTTTAAGGGGAGGTTGGCAAGTTGCGACTCGGAGACGGGGGTTCGCTCGGGGGCAACGAGCTGGAGGCGCGGAGGGAGAACGGCTTCTAAAGGGGTATTGAGACTTGTCCAACCTCATAATCCACAGTAAGCTGACTGCAGCAGAAGAGCCCTCGGCCAGGATGGCGATGGGAGGGTATTCCAGCTTTCTGACATCTCGCTCTGCGCGGTGTTGAAAGGGATAGGGATGCTCCTGCGAGAACTTTGCCAAGCCGTCGTCGACGTCGCTTACGCTCGGACGTTGCTCCTGCAGAAGCGATGCCACCTCGATTGTCAGCACGCAGAGTTCTATTTTCGCTATATCAGGGAGGTGCATTGTAAAGATCTAGCAGTATCTTTTGCAAACACCTGCGGAAGAGGCAAATATAATAGCGGAGTGGCTACGTGATCTACTATAGTCGTCGAGCGAAAAGAGACATATAAGCAATTTCGAGGTACAAAGCCCAGCAAAGCATACAAGCAGCGCTGTCACACACATAAAGTCTAGGAACCGCAAGTGTAATGTAATTGCGGGATCCCATTACAACAAGCCTTAGGCTTCACATCAGGATGACCTTCAACGCCAAGAATCTGAGCTATGGTTCGTGGTCGCCAACATGGCCCATAGTATCGACCACTGATAGACATCCAGAGTCTAAAGAGCCAGCGTTCCTACGCAGAATCAGAGGCGAAGTCAGCGGTGAAGACACGGACCGCCACGAACATCCTGTGGCACGGCCAAAGAAAGCAAAGAAAGCAGATGACGAGGATGAGCCCACGTATGTCATCGAGGAGAGCAACGAAACCGTCTCGAAGGAAGAGTACGCAGCTCTGGTGTCAGAGAATTCAGCAGCAACCGATGTCGCCAACGACGTAAACGACAATACCAAAGAAAAGGCCAGCAAGGACATGCCAAATCAGCAGGCTGACAGTCCCCCGAAAAACTCAGCACCTAGGAGCAAGCAGACGCTAACCGAAGTTGGGAAGTCTGAGAAGAAGAGAAAGGCTGCAAAGATCGTAGCAGACGATCATGATGACCGCGAAGATAGCGAACGTACTGTCAACACCAAAGAGATAAAGAAAGCCAAGAAGAAAGCAAAAGCTATCAAGCTGTCATTCGGGAACGAAGAGTGAGCAGTGCCTTATCCAAAGAAGGACTATCAGGGCTATGCGAACGCGAACCATGGCTGCACTTACAGTAGGGCCTCCCGAATGGAACAAGCGTCTCACTACCGCGAGAATGTACCCATAAAGTAGCCTCCGGAGGTGCTAGGGACTTACAACAATGGCCATGCAGCTCATGCCTGATATCGTGATAAGACCTATTCTTCAAGGCCCAATCGTTCGAAGCACTGCTACCAACTACGCCCCCGTTACTCGATTTTAGAAATGAGCAGCGGATCCGGAAAGACGCTGGAAGGACCCAGAATAGGTGCTGCTTAGCACGGGAAAGAGCCTCGAGCACCTCTGCCACTGCAACGACTAAGACAAGAGGCCAATCTTGCAGAGGCTAAAGGAAGGCTTGGTAGTAAAGAAATTGCAAGAAATTGCAAGGTCTAATGCCAGGGCTTGGAAAGACTAGAATGCCTAAGGATTTCTACGTAATGATTCTGAACCCCATGCTGCCGGTGGGCTTGGAGAAAGGATATCGTATGCAATATACGTAACGCTAGGAGCATAAAGTAAGACGCTGAGACAGAGCAGCGAGACATTCCCGTGGAAATGCAAACCGTGGACCAAGTTGACGTTAGCGTTGATCATGCGGCCAACCGGTCGACCTCACCATACAACTCCTTTGGATCCTCAAACACCTTCCACACCTCCCTCGGCACACCCTCAAATGCCTTCTCAAACCGCTCATCCGAGTTCTTCCCCTTCTCATCCATCCCCGCAATCCCCGTCACCTTCCTAATAAACACCTCTTGAATCCAACCCGGCCACTGCCGATAAATTTCTCCATAAGCCTCCGGATCAGACTGCGTGCTGTCTCCCAAGCACAAGAACTTCCTCTGCGGAAACGAGTCATGGATCTTCGTCATCCGATCGACCTTGTACTGCTGCGTCCCTTTCGAAAGCGACGCAATGAACACCGCCAAGTTCATCCAGGACGCTTCGCGGAGGGCCATGGTGCCAGGAGGGTAGTATGTGTGTATGAAGGCGTGGAGGAAGGGGTAGAGGTTGTACGGCGAGGCGGAGAGATACCAGAAGGGTGGATTGGCGAGCTTGGAGACGATGTAGCGGTATAAATCCGGCATCCCCGCTACGGGTTCGGGATCTTCGATGAATGTCGTTTTGAGGATGTCGATGGGCGAGGAGGTTTGCGTCACTTTGATCGTGTCATCGATGTCGCTGATTACGGCCCAGCCTCTTGCCTCGGCGAAGGTCGTGGTGCAGTCTACGGAGGCGACGCCAATGGCGTGGCTGTCGATTTTGGAGCCATCTATTCACGCGGCGAATAAGCAACCTTCAAGGGAATCAAGATCACAACCCGATATTCAAAGTCTCACCGTCATGCTCCCCACCAACAACCACCAAATCCCTACTAACCCCACTCCTCCCACTCGGCCCCAACCTCACCACCGTCCCCCCTTCCGTAGCTCCGCCAATCTCCACCTTCACCGTATGCGCCGGCAACACCTCATCCAGCAACGGCTGCAGCCTCTCTCTAACCCTCTCCTCAACCTTCTTCCTACTCTCCCCCTCCACACCCGCCAGGCCCACCTTCTCCACGATATCCGCAACAAACGAACTCACGTTCCTTCCGCTGTTCTTCACGAAATACGCTGCTACGAACTCGGCCTGCCATGGCTGCTGCGCGACCGCAGCAGATCCGTTCGAGGACGCCGCAGAGCCGTTCGAGGACCCCGCAGAGCCATTATTCGAGGACTGTTGGGTAGTGGTGGGGCGGTACGCAACATTATCCAACAACCAAACAGTATGCTTGTCCCCGTCAACGGGACGCGAAAATGGATTCCGCTGACCGAGATAAGAACTCAGCGCGTCGGAGAGGGAGTAGAGCGCGCGGAAGGGGGTGAAGTGCGAGGGGGTGATTTGGCGGAAGAGACCGGTGTCGCTTGTGTCGTCGAGGTGGGCGTCTGGGAGGCTGCTTGCGGTGTGGGAGTGGCCCTGGCCGTCGAGCTGCGGTGGGGGCTGAGGCTGCGAGGCTTTGGGGAAGGGTGGGGAGGTTTGTATGGAACCCATGGGAATAGGAGGTTGAGGATCAGTCAGTGCTGGTGAGCTGATGGCTTCAGAGGTTTAGTCCCGATGGTGTTTTCCACGGCTGGTAAGATAGTCGAGTAGGTTAGATAGGTAGATGGAGGAAATAGAGTAGATTATATCATCCAGCGCAGCTTAGGCAACGTCAAGGCGGACGGTAGTGATATGTCAGTCGCTCAAATGTACTGGTGCAAAGAGTGGACGTGAGACAAAGATCAAGTGGCGGCGTCATGGTGACCATGATGGGTGCTCAACGTGGCAGTGTCTCAGGCAGCGGTGTGTCTACAGTAGTGCTTGCTCGTGCTGGTCGCCCAAATGGCAAGTGCGAATGATGAATGGTTTGTTTCTGGTTTGACGTCACACGCGGGAGGAAAAACTTGGTAGAGATTAGCTTTGGCGGCAAGGGCCGCTCGGCGAGGGGCGGCAACGTGGCAACCTAGTTCGCGGTCGAGAGAGCGCGGAGAAGCAGGCGAAATGCTCCAGCGTAAATAAAGATGGAGAAAAGTCGTAAGCCAAGTAACTTCACATGCAGAAGCAGTTGATTCTAGTCAGTAATAGCTAACTTGGAAGAGCAAGTTGTGTAACTCATCAGACTTTGTATGTGCTATGCATAGTGGTATCGTAACAATAACAGGTATACAACAGGAAAACAGTGAAGAAGAAAACGCTGCGTGTTGAGTAGTCGTAGCTTCATTATTCTCATTTCTTCTCCCGCAAACCTATCCGACTGAACTCCTCTCCTAAGTTGCCTTTCCTCCACAGCAGCAATGCGAACTCCATACTCCCACAGTTCTTGAGGATACCTGTCGCGCGCATGCAGAAAACTTTCCTGTAGCCGTCTAAGACCACGGCGCCGCCATCATCATAGGTCTAATCTTCGCGTAAAGCTCCGTGTCAAGGAAATTGTAATCCGGATCGTGGATGCAAAATTCGGCCGTTAGTAGCATCTCCGCTGTAGGTCGCTCTGCTGGGTCACTGGAAGTTACACATGTCAGCCAGTCGCCCCGAGCATCATTCTTTACGCCCAGTCTGGACACGATATCAGGAAGGGTGAGTGTGGGGGGAAACTCACATCGTAAAGCAGTCGTACATGAACCCCAGAGCTTGCGGACTAATAGCCGAAGACACATCTTCCGGAATCGGCGGCGCCTGATTCAAGCTTCCCAGCTTGAAGATGGCTCCAACAGCCTCCTCCCTGCTCCACGGCCGCCTGCCTGCGAACATCTCCAGCACCACACAGCCCAAGCTCCAGATGTCTACTTTCGCACTGTAACCCTGACCTTGGGATCTGATCACTTCGGGCGCCATCCAGAACACGGTGCCTTGCATGCTATTCGTGATATCGTTGCCGTAGATATTGCTGGATCTCTTAGAAATGCCAAAGTCCGAAATTTTACACGTGCCATCAAAGTCCAGTAAGATATTATCAGCCTTGAGGTCGCGGTGCAAAATGCCCTCCCTATGTAGGTAAGACAAGCCGCAAAGTGTCTGCCGAGTCAGGCTCCTGACAACAGATTCCTCGAATTTGCCGTGTTTGCGGAGACAGCTGCCTACAGAACCGCCGGGAATGTACTCCAGGAAAATGGATATCATGTATTCTTCCCGCTCGCAACCGAGATACTGTACGATATTTACATGATCCAGATGTTGCATGGTGTCGATTTCCCCATCCAACGCCTTGACCAAATCTTTCTGTTTCTCTTTATCCGCTCCAGCCGCTCTGGGATTCACCGAAACCTGCTTGACCGCTATAAGTTCACCGTTCGTAGTGTTCATACCCAGATACACACGGCCAAAGGTTCCTTTGCCAATGAGATTACCTCTGAGCCATTTGATCGACGTTTGACGTTGGGTTGAGTTCTCTTGCGGTATCGTTTCCATTTGCAACAGCCGGCTTCCCCTGGGAGTCTTGATCTGTTCAATCTTCATTCCAAACATTTTCGTACTCTTTCTCCTTACAATTCCACCACCCCTTAGCGAGGCGAGTCTTGCTGGGCCCGCCAAAGGCTGTTTATCGAGAGGTCGGTTATCCAGCTGGTATGCGCCTTTGACAACCTCCCGAATAGATCTCGTCCTGCCGAGGCCTCTGGTTGCACGAGAGACGTTTCTGTTCGCGAGCGATTGCAAAGTGTTTGGCCCTTTAAGCGTCGACTGGTCAGACCCAAGCGTGTCAGAATCACTCTCGTGCAAAGTTGAAAGCGAACTCTCCGAGCGGAGGGCATCCCCGCGGAAGGCACTAGAAGAGGATTTCTGCTCAGGCAGCGCTGTGGTGGAAGCAGTTGCCAGATCTACAATTGACTGATCTTCGACCACCGGCTGGTCCAAATCCACATTCGGGAAGAACTCGTCAAGGTGCTCCACAAGCGCTTCCGCCGGAGGTCTGGTCGCCCAGAGGTCACCGACGAAAGACTTTCTCCGATTGTCAGTACTTGGTTCACCCGGAGAATCGAGCAGCCAAGACGACGATGCGGCGGACGAAGGTACCTGTCCCTCATGTTCGGGATCATCATGATCCTCTGAGGCTCGATTCTCTTGATCAACTGTGTCCGACAGATACCCTTTGGAGTCTTGTTCTGGCTTGGAGAACGTAACCAGCCTATTGTTCGAGTTCGTAGTTCGAAGACTAAGAGCGGGTCGAGCACTCTCGACTCGTTCAGTAGTCGCTGCGATGTTGTTATCTCGTGCAACTGCCTCTTGCGTAGGCCCCGTATCTCTTCTGGGCGGCATCGCGAAGAGGCCGTCATCCGAGTCCTCGTCGGAGTCTGATGCTGGAATCACTGGCGATCGCGCAAATGCGACGGGCGTCTCGGTGAAATCTATAGTCGGTCCTCGTTTTGAGTGAATGCGCGAAAGAGACTTGGGCGGATGCGCTGTTGCTGGACTTATGTCTGGAGACTGAGGACGACCTGGAACACTCCCTTTTAGTTTGATTATGGCAGGGTTCGTTGGTACTTGTGACAACAAACTTGCTTCTCCCAGAGTAATCTCTTCTGGTGGACTATCAACATAATCCGGTATCTTAAATGACACATTACCCTTACTCATGGTAAATCCAGGACTTCTAGGCGATCCAGAAGGACTATTACTCCTTGAGCCCCCGAGGCCGCCAAAGTTTATTGATGAGATCGCCCTTTTGGCTCTGTCGAATCCAAAACCATTCGCCCCGTTGGACGTTGGTATTGGAGATCCTTGCAAGGGCTGTTGTGGTGACGTTTCAGTGCCTACAGAGGCAGCCACCAAACCACCCATCTTTCCAGCGCCCACTAAAGCAGCACCAATCCCCGGCATCCCAGAATTTGGTATCGCTCTGCGCCGGCCCCGGTCTTGTATTTCTGGTGGTAGGGCTTCTCCAGAGCGGCGTTTTTGCTGGTCATCATTCTTCTTCCTTTGAGAAGATTGAGCGTTCCTTCCCGTTTTCTTGGTGAGCGAGTTCGCCTTAATGAGAGTATTTGAAAGGACTGGGGCTGGAGGCGGCTTCCTCAAGGGTTGGAATGGTTTTTGCTCCTTGTCCTCGAAAGGGGAATCGCGACGACGATCGAAGTCGATAACGCCGTCCCTCTTTATGCCAAACGCGTTATGGTCCTCGAGTGGAGAATCCTTCCCACTTTGTAAGCGACTTCGTTTGTTGGCAAGAAACGCCTTCTGCCGCCGTTCTGTCTCCCTGCGATACTCTTCTGCTGCCGCTTCTAGCGAAGCTTCACGTTGACTATCTGTAACATCAGTGCTAGAGCCATTCACACCAGGTTTGTCAACACTCTGCTCTTTTGTTCCTCGTTGTATGGCGGGACTTGTCTTGCTTGCTGGCTCACTGTCATTCTGAGCTAAGGTTGTGTCCGACCGCCATGTCCCCGAAGGGACACGGTCGGAGCTTGGACGACCATATGTCGTATCGTCTGGGGGCTTTGTAAAAGACGCTTCATTAAAAGGTGGCGATAACGCAGCACTACCCGGCAAACCCACTCCCGGTCCTGCAGATGATGGCACTGACGATGCCGTTCTGACGAAGATCTTGAGGCTCGCCATGGGATCTGCATATTTCTGGCGTGCTTGCATCAGCGCATAGTCTGATAATGGCTCCTCAAGGTCTCTGTCCAACTGGCCAGGCGCAGTCAAGTACATTGTTAAATCTTTACCGCTAGTGGGTAAACATAATTGCTCGCAGATGATGTCCCTCAGCGAATCCGCAGACGTAACATCGGTAATGTCGATGAGCCGGTAGTTCCAACCATCTGGTGTAACGAAAATAAGTCTCCTGCCTTCGTAACTACCTGGAGGTGCATAGATAGGTAAAGTAGAGCGCGATGAAGGTCTATCTATCGATAACGAGGTTTCACTTGAATTCATGTTAGATCTTACGAAAGGAGCGCTTGGAGGTGGGTGCTTCCAATTGATGGGGCTTGTGGGTGACTCTATGCCATCGTCTGGCGAAGGATGCGAATCATCTTTTCTCTTATCTTTGCGCCTTATTCTTGACAGGATGCCTCTATGTTCCTTGGCGACAGGCGCTAGCTCGTTCACGCTCGGACGAGAGCTCAGATCGAGCGGTGGAGGTCTGGGGCCTTCGAGTCCGTTTCTTCTTGAGTCGGTCCATCTGCTCATAAGCCCTCCCTCTTGTCCAGATGTATTCCGATTGCTAGTTACCGGTCCTGATTCCCTAGTCAGATTCGACTCAGAGCTTGCGTTTCTATGATGGCCGTAGTACCGCTGAGGTGCTCCCCCTTGGTTGGCATTGCTATTTGGTTGCGCCGACCGGGAGTAAGGCAGTGCTGGAGTATGTGCAGGACTCCCCTCCATGCGGTTCCTAAAAGCTTCTTCTCGCGCAGAAGTACCATCCAGCATACCATCAGCGCCATAATCTCCTGAAACACCAGGGCTCTGGCGCGTGGAACCTGCACCATCACCAGCTCCCCGCAAAGCGGCTTCTGAGAGCGCTGTGCGATTGCCTAACCGTGAAGCATCATTTTCTTTTGAGTTGGCATTATTAGGAATGATGGCGTTTCGATTGCCCGACAATCGTCTTGGATCGGAGTCCCAGGTTGTAGTGCTAGACCTTCCCGAATTTACATCTCCATCGTTCGCCATTACCGCTGATCCAGGAAATAGCTCAGAACGCGCAGTATTAGGCGAATCCTCAGCACCTCCTTCGGTACCGGCACTATTAAGAGCTTGGGATGATTCTCGTTTATGGAGGGGCTGACTGGAGCTTGGAGTAACGCCCGTCTCGAGAAGAGCGCGAATGTCTTTTCGCAACCTCTGACTCTCCTTACGCTCCTCCCGCTCTCGTTTCGCATCCCACCCGGTCCCGTTTTGGATGCATTGCTGTTTGACTTCTGGTAATATGACATTGTAGATAAAAGCCACGTTTTGCCTTCGGGCAATGTCCAGAAAACTTGAGCCGTGCAAATCGAGCTTTTTGAACGTTTCTTGCCAATCGTTTGAGAAGCCGTTGCGTGCCATCCAGATGAGGACTTGGTCTAGGTTCCATTTCTCGCTTTGGCCGTTAGGTGAAGCAGGGCTTTTCGCATCGTTTTCGTTCCTCTCCCGTTGTCCAGCTGGAGGCTGAGAGTTGTATGGTGCTGTAGATAGCCCTAGAGACATATACTCACGGCTGTCCCGCGTCGCCAAGTATAGCTGATGCCCGCCAAGGGGTGTCTGAGGTACACTGCGGTGTACACGGGAATCTTGATATGAACTCTCATCCGGTGTAGTCAAAGCAGTATCGGCTGAGTATCTGGCACTGTCCGTCCCTCTTGAGCTATCAGTGGTTGCAGATAAGTCCCCACCATCCACGCGATAATAGCCCTGTTGCTGATGAAGAGGCGCGGCAGTCGAATGGAGCGGAGGGATCCCTACGCCAGGCCCAAATGAGTCGCTACCAGGTATGTACGTTGCCGAAGTCAGAGGTTGTGGCTCTGGAAGCTGGCGTTGCTGATAGAGCGGGTTGGACTGATACTTTTGGTAATCATTCGGATTGTAAGGCAGGGGCTGGCCTGTTCCTGCGTATGTGACTGGAGAGCTTCCTTGACGGCCCCATGGTGTTTGCCATCCAACGGGTGGCGCCGGCGGTGGGGGCAGACTCATGCCAGGTGGCGGAAACCGAGGTGGAGGAGGTGGCATAGGCATAGCATGGGGCTGCAGTGGTGGGACAGCTGACGGAGGAGGAGGCGGAGGAGGGAGATACGAGGCAGGAACGCCGGTAGCATGGCGCTGACCTTGTTGGTAAGGATACATACGGCCGGCTGCAGTATGAGAGGGAGAAGGCAATGCTAAAGGTCAAGTAGGCCGACCCTGCGACCTGTGGGCTTAGGAGCCCCCAGCATCATTCTTCAGTCGTCAGGCTGATGCCTGGGTCCCAGGATGCTTGTCCACCTTAGCAACACAGTGATAAGGTTGCTTGACAGGTAAACGCGCGGTCTCCTAAGGACGGGATGACCTATGATTATTTGTAGGTCCTAGGGCGCCGTCCTCGCCGGTAGGATTCTTGCTTCTCTGCGGAGACTCCTCCAAAGCGCAATGTAGGCCACCTCTAAAGCGAATGTCCGATCTTTTCAGCCCAGTCTCGTCCGGTTGTGATGTATTCCAATGTGGTAATTGCAAGCTATACGCGCGGGTCTAAGAGGTAGGTTTAACGTCCGTCGTAGACTCCAATTTGGATCAAATGTCGACGTGCTATAACGCGAACAGTATAATTACATGACGGGAGCGCCGGTCGTCAATCGTCGTGATCATTGTCTCGTAAATCTATCAATTGCGGGCGCAGTAAGGTGTTGATGCACCTTTTCCGACGATCATGCAGGGACGTCCGACTTCCTGGTTCGATGCTCAGCCTACAAATGCCAAGGCTCACAGGGCATTCTTCGCTAGTTAAAAGGCTGACACTGCGCTATTTCACGTCTCCTAGATGCCCTCTACAAGTCTCCCGCATATGAGTAGTTCGTGCTAGAGCCTAAGGTCTAACTATTGCAGTGTGTACTTACTCAATTGCAGGAAGTAGGGCGACGAGCTCGGAATCTTCAGGCGAACAAGGCCTCATGAAGAGATTGCACCAAGCTTAAACAGGAGCTACAGTACACGAACTTAAATACAAGCACGTCCTAGGCGATAAGAAATCCCACATCGCTCAGAGTTTAGCAGATACTGTTCACTTCCCATGTCGGATCTCAGCCCCAAAAGATGCGCTTTCCGGTGTGGCACCGTTCAAGCCTTTCTTCGCCTCCTCATATGTAGCGAGCTTGAAATCATATGGCAGCTCGAAATCGGCTTTGGGATCTCCCTTGCGGTCCAAAAAGTCCACAACCAAGGTTTCCTTGACAGCAAAAACAGCATCGTCCGTGATGTGCTTGTCACGTCGATCAAAGATCTGGGTGACTAACGGTTTGTAACCTGGAGCTTTGACCTTTTGTCCACGTTAGTCAGGATTGAGGAGATGCGAGAACAGCAGATCGAGACTTACGATAAAGTGTATGTGAGCTGGGCGCATAGGATGCCTATCTAGCAACTGTAGAATCTTCCCTGCGGGGCCGTCGAAAGGAATAGGATAGCTAGTAGGTCGCAGACAGTAGAAGTTGTATTTCCCGTCTGGTCCAGTAGTGAACCTCCCCCTGAGGTTGAAATCTACCTGGTCTGGGTCTTGCTGCTCGTACAGACCGTTTGGTGCAGTATGCCAGACATCCAGCTCTGCACCTTCTATAGGCTTCCCTGTGACGAAATCTGTGACCGTGCCGTGCATCCATGTATTGTCCCCGTTCTCGATTCCAAATACGATGGTCTCGCCCATCTGGCGCTTGGGCGCATCTTGCCGCCAGAATGGACCAAGGATTGCTGTTGCGGTCGGCTCGTCCTTAGCATCAGTTGCCAGCTTGTATGTGATTTCATCCACAAGAGATTCCAGGCCGAGGACGTCGCAAACTAGTTGACCCTCGTTACGGCGGTCGTCCGACATGCGACCAGCTTCATTTATCTTCAATTCGAGTAAGCTTCCGACGGAAAACAACACAAGGAGCACACTTACCATTTCCACACCCGCCATCCATTCGTCCACGGTAATCTCATTCTCCCTTGCGAAGTCATGCAGATGCTGGATCAGACTAGCGAACACCTTCCGGACACGGGGCGACGCCTTTGGACCGGTGGCATTGATAACATTCTGAGTAAAGTTGGGATCAAATTTCGTCTTTTGCTGGCTGCTATTGCCATTGACTGCGCCATCCTGGGTGCTCTCATCTGCTCGGTGCTCCTCAGGAACAAGGGTAAGAGGTTCGGAAACTGCGGCCATTGCGAAGGGTAGCGTGAACCGGTGATGTACAATCAGCTGGCTGATGTGAAATTAAGGTACAGCTGAAAAGAAAAGGACTACTGCAAGCGTACTCAAGAATTGACAGATTCCTTCGGGACCCAGTTCTGCTCCAGCTTAATAACCTCCCCACATGGCGGTCGAATCCCGCACTGCACTCATAAGCTCGAGCCGACTATGCGGGGCACACAGCGGGGGAAGTTTGCATATCCGGATCCGGGATCGGCTGCCTGATATCGGGTCCTTGCTCGGGTCGAAACACGGGGTAAATTCGGGTTCATAACTTCCATGGATTGTATGGATTGCATGAATCCATGGATTGGCAGAATTGCGCGAACCACTACTTCAACAGACAATTTCACTTGCCCAAGTCGTCTACTAGCAATGATTGCTGCATTTGATAAGAAAACGATATACAACCACACCTTACCTTGCACTTTTAGGCGAACGGAAGCATCCGGCCCGCTGCCCTGGGGTATGAGATTACGGTAACCTTTCTGATTTAAGGCTTAGTAATAAGTAAGTCATCTTACTGTAGCTTTACCTCGACATACCTACTTCTACCTAGGTAGAGACCCCCGAGAGCTGCGTGACTAGGAGCAACATATAAGCTCGGTAATTCACAATATGTCCTCAGGCTACGGTCTGTCAGGAGGTGTGTCTGCCTTCTTTCTTGACAATGCGTTGTGGAGGAACCCCAGGCCTCGCTGCAACACTGGCAAACACAGTCTCGACTCAAGCTAACGCTCCGCTTTACGCTGGCAGGCCCCTCTCGCTGCTTTCCCTTCTGGCAAGAAGTACTAGCTTGCTACGTTGTCAATACCTCTGCCGAAGACGATTCAGGCAGGGCGAAATGTGCGCCGGTTCTCGAAGATTACTATGAGTGCCTACATCACAAGAAAGAGGTGCGTAGCCATTGGCAGGAGCCTCCTCGCAGAAACTTCCCAGATTTCGTCAAGAATGCAATGGGATTCGTCGGACAGTCTAAATGAAGCTCTCGCTGATATGGTTGTTTACAAAAGGCCGCAAGAGTCGCAGCTCTCCAGGCCGCATACCGCAAAGCAGTGAAGGCGCATCCTCGCGAGGACGCACCAACAGCGGGACAAGTACGGAGTCTGGGGTTACTGGATGCAACAGATGAGGAGAAGAACATAAGACCGGCAGCTTTGATACCACACAAAGGCCCGAGCGCTTTGTAGGATCGAGTACTGGTATATCATGAAAGGCGACAGGGGTTAGCGGTATTAGAAACAAGAGCGCTGATGGTCCAGCCCGTCTCGACATGAAGAATCTCATGCCCCCGGCTGCTCTGCTTTTGGACGCGGATTGTTCATCCGCCGAGATGCCCCGTCGCTATCTCAAGTTTGTGCAGCGAAGCCGGTCACGTGCATTGAATTAGGAACTGCGGAGGGTGATATACATAAAATCTCATTAGCGCAGGGTGTGAAAGCGACCAGCAGTCGCAGGGCCAAATCTATGCCATTGACGAACATCAAGTGAATCAAATACAAACACTACGTCTCATGACATGGCAGGGTCTAGAGGAGCTCATTGTTTCATGTCAATGCCACTCCATCATCTCAATGACACTTGTTAGGCTGGAGACCGTTAACCGCAAGTCTTCAAATGCATTTCCACATTGTGAAGCATTCACCCTTTAGGCTCCACTAAAACTGTTCGGGAAACTATTGGCTGAGCTGTTCACAGAAACGAGCGTGTCCTCCACGAGGTCACTGTCAGTCCATCGGGAGAATGAAGCACGCCCCAACGGTAACGTACACGATAAAAATCTGAAAGGATTCATACAGCCGTAATTGAGATTGCACAGAATCGTTATCCGCAAAGTCAAGAAATGACTTCCTGCGCCTTCCTAAGCAGCAAACAGCTTTTCCAATAAAAAACATGTCTGCGCAGCTAGTACGTCACCTTGCCAATGTTGCCCTTTTCAAGGTAGTCCCCTTATCTTCCAACCTTTGACGTGGCACAGTCGAAAATGTCTTTTGGGGAAGTCTCATCGCTACGTGTACTTAAGTTACAAGATCCGCTCGATGTTCCCGAGCTATCGTCAGCTCCGGGAACGGGTCGAGTTTGTGGGTGGTCAGGCTTCCTTTCACAAACCATGGGCACGGGAACCCGAGCATTGTTTGCTTTTTTAACCCACGAAGTCACTCTAAGAGGTACTTAAGCTCTCCATATGGTATGACTTACGACTTTTGGGCTACACCCTCAGATGCTTGATAATGCATTCTTCGCATGCACCACCCGTTCTGCGGCTTGAGACCTTCTCGTCTACGCCACATTGCAGTATAGAGTAAAAACGTACCGAGACAAGATATACACACCGTGTCAATTCTCATGTCTCCTGGGATGACCTTTGTTTCGCATGTGGTCTGAGTTTGGATCACGTTATGCCTCGAGTTTGGACATCGCATCACGCTTCCCGGAGGACACCTACCCTTGCAAACTGGCTATGTTGCACAGGAATTGAAACAACGCATGCATGGAAAAGAGTTGTTGTCGAGCTTTGATTCGTCGTCTCCATGCTCAATTGTTCAGACTTGTTCATACCGCAACTACATGTTCTCGTACGTGTAACAGATTCAAAACTTGGAATCGCTCAACAAGGCATATATGTAGTCATCGTCTCAAGCTTTCCCTGTCGCAATTTGCTTCACCACATTACCCAGGCGCTTACTCTACGTACATTCATCTTAGACCCAGCTTCACAGCCATATAATCTTTCGGATTTCAATATCCACAGACATCCCCAACCGGACACCAACAGGCATGTCACCAATCATCGCGGCAACCCCTAGTAGCCCTGAGTTTCACACGTCAACCTCGAACAGTATTAGGCCCCGAGCTGCCCACGTTTCCGGCTTCGATGAAATCACACGGCGGACATTAGCAACTTTTCGTAAAGGCGTACCTCTTACCGACGCCTTGGACAACAATGGCAAAACGATCATTACCATTCCACGGACCCTCCTGATTGCATTCAGCGGTGCAGCCAAGGACCAGCTCTCGGGGAACTCGCACGTCGGCCGTCTTTCAATCCTGCTGAGCTATAACTCGTATAGCCATGACGCAAGCACCAAGAAAGCCTCGCGGCTGCTGGACACGAAGGCCTTGGAGTTCATCAAGACCTGGATTTCTCAATGCTGTGACCACACGAAAGCTTTCACGCCTCCAGCATATCCTGACCTCAACAAAGACTTCATCGGCATCTTACGGATTCTGCTTTTCTCCGCTCGGTTGAGCATCACCGCACTGGAAGACGATGTGGCCCCCATTGTGAAGGAGCACATCAATACAAACGGCTTGTCTACCAGGGAGATCACTTTTATTTGGCAGAACTTCCTCTCGGACGCACCCATCGTGACGGATATGTTACACTATGTACTCCGTCGACGCACCACACCCACGATTGTATCCAGTACGAACACGTCCACGACCTCCAGCAGTAACAGCCCTGCTCCGGACAGCGATGCCAAAGATGATCCCACCACTGGTTCCACAACTCCCAAGCTAGACCACTCTCTCCTTGAAACCCTTCCCGATCTGCAAAACGCCCTTTCTGATCTCGAAGAGCGCATGGCCATCGAAGCCAAAGAGGCGCAAAAGCGCCGTGACGCGGCGAAGATAGCCAAGGAGAAGAAGCACAAGGCCTATCTTGAGCGAGAGGCGAGAAGGCAGGAGAATGCCAAGCGAGCGGCCGAGAGGGAGAAACGCCACCAGGAGTACTTGGCGAGAGAGGCCAAGAGACAGGAGAAGCGAGAGAGGGAGCAGAAGTGGGAGAGGAAGCGTGACGAGCGAGAGAGGAAGAAGGTGGAGTGTGGGAGGAACTTTGTTTTGCGGCCTGGTGAGTACACGAGGACTGGACTCAAGGGTTGATATTGGGTAGTGAGTGTGGGTTTTATGGCGATAGATGGGGGGGTTGACGGGAGAGAACAGCTTGAGAGTCAGCGGGCTGACTTTCAAAGCGTCACTTCCGGCTCTGTTATCTTCTAGTGTATTGTAAATGGACTTTAATATGACTTCAGTACAATCTTTAATGACTTTAGCGCCCTTGTAGTGTGCCAAAGGCAGCAAATGTGCATTCTCAAATTATTGCGCTGCTACCCTTGCCGTGGATTTCCTTGTACCTCAACAACTCCTAACTGCCACGGCCCATGCCCAGCAATGGCGTAACTAAGTCTCTTGGAGATCCGCCGCATATCACTTGGCTATGAGGCTGATCAAGTTATAAAGCCATATCTTACTTGTACTGTTATTGTAGAAAGGAGAAATATATGTTTCTCCAGGACAACACTGTCTACTTATGCGATACGGATGAGGCAAGCTCGTCCATTGTTTTTGAAGGATGCCAACACCTCATGTTCACTTGTTCTGCACTCAGCGAATCCAATTTACTCAAACCACTTTGGTTACGCCGGCTTCAGTTGTGTTAAGAAGTACGTTGTCTGCACCCACCTTTATAGAATTAAGACTCCTCTCAACACGTCCACCTTCGATGAGCCTTACTGCAAGTCGCTTCGCCTTTGATGTTTTCTCGGCCAAAATTGGGTTTCCTGCCGCGGTGAAGAGAGCTGTTACTTCGGGCGTAATCTACGGCAAGCCTCACGCCGTACATCGACGACAGATCCAGTATTCCTTTCCTGGCTTTGAAAAGTTGATCGGTAGACCGATGGCTAAACCACCATTTGAGATGGCCTGGCCGTTCTCCTATCCTGGTATCCCAGCACTGATCTCAATTGCCTTTAACGCCATCGTGGTGATTACATGAGGCCACGAACATTGGCTTTACCTACCTAGTCTCAAGAGAATACGACGTACTGGCGCGGGGTAGAAGGAAATAGTGCTTTATAAACCGTATAGCTTCTATGGTCCCCGTTGACACGCTCCGCGCAAGTTCGAGGACGTCAGCAGTGTCTGAGGACAGTTTATATCAACCTTAAGAGCGAGTTTCGCGACCAGCACTTCGCATGAAATTTAGAGCAGTTGCAAGCTTGCGTTCACAACGATCTTCCGTAACCCCAGCAATGCCAATGCCAGCCCACTCAGCCAAGTCTTTTAGCGATGCGATGGTGATAGTTACCCCGCACATAGCTGGCCCTTACGGAATACGAAGTAGAAGTATATAAAAAGGACGGCATCTGGCCGCAAGTCCAACTAGTCAAACCCTTTTACCAAATCTGCCCGGGCACGGAACAAGCAACACCCTACAGGGTAGAATTGCAAAAATGTCAATCATCCCCTACACCATCATCCCCGCCTTCAACATCACCGCTCCACCCTCAACCGACGCCTGGCGCAAACCACCCAGCACAGACGCGTGAGCCACCTTTGCACTTCTCAATCACCATTCTCTTCATACACGTCCCACATCATCCCTCCCTCTGCCTTCCACCTGCACCCCAGCCGAAGAGAGCGACGGGGAGAACTAACGAAACCCCAGCTTCAACGTCGCAACCTACCCCCTCCTCCCGTGCCCGATTCCCCTCGAAGCCCTAGATCGCGCGCGTCTCACCCTCTCCGGCGCCTGGACAACGCGCTACGACCAAGGCGGTTTGCTGCTGCACCTAACTCACCCCGACCGCCGCGACAAGTGGGTGAAGACAGGCATCGAGTTCTACGAAGGCTCGCCGCATTTCAGCACCGTCGGCACCGACCAGTGGTCCGATTGGAGCGTCATACCGCCCGCGGGCCCAACTCCGCCGCAAAGGACGCTCGAGGCGAGGCGTGAGCAGGATGAGAATGGGATCAGCCTGTGGGTGTATGAATTGCTTCTCGGCGCTGGCGGAGAGGTGACGGGGAGGATACCGGCGAGGGAGGTGACGTGGTTTTTCGCGGAGGAGGGTCAGGGGTGGGAGGTGCAGGTTTCGGCGATGGCTGCTAGGCCGGCGGGGCCCGAGGCTGTTGTGAGTGGGCCGGAGGGATTGGTGGTATCTTTTCAGGGAGCTCAGGTTGATGTTAGAGAGTAGTTTGTGCTTTTTGGCCGTTGCTGCGAGTTTTATGGTACGTAGATATTGAGATATTCGTGGCACCCCTTTGACAGGCTCGGACTCCATCGAAAAGGCCGCCGAGTTGAGTAGTTGCTAGCACACAGGCAGAGTCGGCAGGAGCCTAGCTCTGGTAATTCCTTAAGGACCATCAATCAAGAAGAGCTTAACACGGTGGCTGGGCCTTATCTCTTTCCCAACACGTTGTAATCCCGTGCACCATCTCCAATGCACACGTAGACTCTTTGGCCACCGGGCTCCGCTTATTTAATACTCTTCTCCAAGGATTATTCTGCAGGCATGATTTCGAGCGGAGAAGAGCGCCCATTTTATGTATGCCTTTGGCAACCTGTATCAAGGCTGTAGCCGATGTGGTTTCTACTGCTTGGTCAGTGTTCCTCTAGTATATAGCCGATACGAGGCTATATGAGAAGAGGCAGTGTATAGGCGAACGCAGATAGGTATGGACACCATCCGGCAAACTCTTCAGAGCATGCTTCAGAACGCGGCGACTTCCTGGCCGTAGTTGCTGTAGACTTAGAAGCAGAAGCGAGTAAGTGCGGAGAAATGCAGGTCGGGGGGCGTTTCTGGCGTCACCCCGCAATTCTACGAACATTCAAGTATTCAATCATCTTATCCACGCGGATAATGCAGTTTATTGAGTCACTTACCCCACAACCCTTCCTGCGCGATCCCAACACTAATGTACAGAGTCTCGCAATGGCTGCTCCGCACCGAAGGACCGCAATCAGCTCCCTCGCCAACACCGAATGGAAGGGACCTGAGGCCCATGTGTGGTCCACATACGTCAACACACGCACATCGCGATTTACAGAACAAGAACGGCAGCTCGGCATGTCCTCCCTTAACACATCTCTTTACATCTTAGCTCCCACCAGGCTTCAACCCCTTAAACTCCCTCGTAACCCTCGTAATCGCCTCCTCAACCGGTATCCTCTCCACACTACTCGCCCCGAAAAACCCATGCACCCCCGTCGTCCTACTAAGCACATACTCGACATCCCCCGGTCTCGCGATCGGTCCCCCATGGCACAGCACCAACACCTGCTCCCCCTCCTTCCTGCCC